>JAFVLL020023057.1:0-20782 GCA_021397915.2 Tor tambroides | reverse complement strand
TCTTCTAATGATGTAACAAGTACATCTGGTGTTTTGGGAAGTGTTCCTGGTTCCGGTTGGCCTAATTAATGCAGCCTAACAATCCTTTAACAGATCTGAATTATAGAAATGCAATAGTGTATTATGTGTAAGCCAGGTTAAAGAGATGGGTCTTTAATCTACATTTAAAATGGCAGAGTGTGTCTGCTTCCCGAACAGCGTTAGGTAGATTGTTCCAGAGTTTGGGCGTTAAATAGGAAAACAATCTCCCGCCCGCAGTTGATTTTGATATTCTAGGTATTAACAAATGGCCAGTGTTTTGAGATTACAGTGGACGTGAAGGACTATAGTGTGATAAGAGCTCACTCAAATACTGAGGTGCCAAACCATTCAGGGCCTTATAGGTAATTAGCAAAATCTTGAAGTGTATATGTTTGTTTAATAGGGAGCCAGTGCAGTGTTGACAGAACCGGGCTAATATGGTCATACTTCCTGGTTCTAGTAAGAACTCTAGCTGCTGCATTTTGAACCAGCTGGCATTTGTTTATTAAACGTGCAGAGCAACCACCCAATAAAGCATTACAATAATCTAGCCTCAAGGTCATGAACGCATGAATTAATATTTCTGCATTTGACATTGAGAGCATAGGTCATAATTTAGATATTTTTAAGATGGAAAAATGCAGTTTTACAAATGCTAGAAACATGTTTTTTCGAAGGAAAGATTGCTATCAAACAGTACGCCTAGGTTCCTAGCTGATGACACAGAATTTACAAAGAAAATATTACTGTTTTTACAGTGTAAATATAATCTATCATTATTTGCACTTAGTGTAAATAAAATCTATTGCAGTTTGGTCTTAGTATAAATAGCATCTGTCGCTAAGAAAATGTTATTTTCACTTAGCATCTATAGCATCTATGGTTATTCACACTTACTGTAAATAGCATCTTTGGCTGCACGTAATGCAAATAACTATTGCCGCCTTAATAAATCCACAGCAGAAGAGACACCCATCTGTGAGCAACACTGTTTTTGCTGTTTGCTTCTTGAATGAATCCTCATTTTGAACGAGTTGGCTGAGAAAATGATTCAGTTACATTCATAAAATCACTTGCTTCATTTCTCTATGAAACAGTCCTTTTGAACGAATCAGATGATTCCGTGACTCATTCATTAAGACGGTGATTTGCCACCACCTGCTGGTGGTTAGTTTCATATTTAAAAACATGATTTATTTTCTCCCCATCATTTCAGAATTTCTATGTTAAAAATGTTATATTTAAAACTTTAATCTCATAACATTTATACAATTAGAATGCTTTAACTGCATTCATGTCACTCTTTTATATTTAAAAGTGGTTAATATAAAAACAAGACATCAAAGTTAATATGCCCCATATCTTAAGTATTCCAAAGTATTAAAATTAAGATACTAAACTTGAGTAATCTTACAAAATACCTTGCAAATGACTTTTTAAAGTGTGTATTTTGTAATATGTAGGGAAATACATTTCAAAAATAATCTTCCCAACCCTGTTTGTAGCATTAGGCAGTAACTGGTAGTCTAGCTCCTCAAGGATGGCACATTCATACGTGCCATCACAACAACATTTGGGATGTCTCCCAGCACAAGTTTTAAGAACATGGAGGAGATACCCAGAGATAGGCTGTTACATTAGGAGAGCTGGACAGAATTGTAGAAGGGAAACAACCCAGCAGCAGGACCTGTATCCACTCTTTTATGCAAGGAGGAACAGGAGGAGTACTGCCAGGGTACTCCAAAATAAACTCTAGCAGGCTACTGTTGTACATGTTTCTTACCAAACTGTCAGAAACAGACTCCATGAGGGTAGCATGAGGGTTGGACATCCTGTAGTGGGACGTGTGCTCACAGCCCAGTACCATGCAGCTCGATTGGCATTTGCCAGAGAACACCAGCACTCTAGCACTCTCTATTCTAGTTCTAGTCTATCTACTTATTTGCCTTTTATTTATTAAAAAAATCTCTAACACTAGCATTCTCTATACTTCTTTCTGTTCCATCTACTTGTTTTCCTTTTATTTGAACCTGTCTCATTGGTGCATCCAGACGATTTGACTTGGCTATGCAATTTAATTCACCAGGTTCTGCCCCCCAGGTTCAGTGACGGACAAGGATGCCCCTTTCCTGCGTGCAGAGATTGCAGTCCTCTTGGTTGAAGGATGCAATAGAGCCTGTCCCTCCAGCTGAGATGAAATTTGGGGTTTTACAGCCCTTATTTAATCATACCCAAGAAGAGCAGTGGGTTACATTCAATCCTGAACCTGCAAATCTTGAATCAGTCCCTTCACAGGCTCCTATTCAAGATGTTGACACAGAAGCACTTTTTTCCATGCATTCAGCACTTGGACTGGTTCGCAGCAATCGTCCTGAAGGATGCGTACTTTCACGTCTTGATTTTGCCATGGCATATAGGGCATTTCTTCGTCACAGTAGATGCCTCCAGGACAGGCTGGAGCGATATATGAAATGGTCACACAGCTTCTGGGTCCTGGATGGGACCTTAACTACAGTGGCATGTCGATTGCCTCGAGTTGCTGGCAGTACTGCTTGCTCTTCACCGGTTCTGTCTGCTGCTGCAAGGCAAGAGCATACTTGTCCACACTGACAACACTGCAACAGTTGCGTACATCATCAAGGGGGGCATACATCATCAATTGCTCTGTGCTGTTCATGTTCTGGGGAAGCCCAATCGTGCAGCTGATACACTTTCATGACAGATTACCCTTCCGGGAGAATGGAGACTTCATCCCCAGGGAGTACAGCTGATTAGGAGTCGATTCGGGGAAGCCCAGGTGGACCTGTTCACTTCCCAGGAATCCTCCAACTGGCAGCTGTTCTACTTCCTGACCGAGGCCCTCCTTGCCATTCCACTTGGGGGTGAGAGCTCACTCCACTCAAAGTGTTGCCGCCTCCTGGTTGTTGCCACACAGTGCCTCTCTAGCAGACAGTGCCGAGCTGTGGGCTGGTCAGCACCTAATACCTTCACGAGATTCTGTAATATCCAGGTGGAGCCGGTTTCCTCCCAAGTTTTGGGTATAAAAAGTTCATTTGCAGGAGGACTGGCTCGATGTCTCGCATGCGCCGCCATTCCTCTGGCTACGGTATGTGTGCTTTATCTTCTTCCAGTAAGTTCCCCATCTGGTGAACCCTGGTCGAGGTTCTCTAGCACCAGGTGGTATATTCAGACTCAGCAGAGGAGTCTGTTGCCGGGTCCAGTACTTGTGTTGTATGCCATTAGTCACCCCTTGTACTGGACTGGGTGCCCATACATGAGATTCCCCTTGGGTAATCCTGTATGTTCTTTTCCATGGTCGTCAACTCACCTTTATTTAAATAGCATTTTTTAACAATACAGATTGCGTCAAAGCAGCTTTACAGTATTAAAACCCCTTAGCGGTCAAAGATCGCCGAAGGCCTCAGATTAATGTTTCACTTTCACAGCACGTTAAAACATCACACTCTAACTTGATCTGGAAAACTGTGCATCAGTAGAAAGATTAAAGACACTAGCTTCGACATTTGACCACTGTTTTGATAAAGCGTTGCAGTGACAGTAATTTAGTAATTCATGTCGGGAGTGCAAAATAATAAATCTGTATGTGTCATTTTTGGAATAGAAATTCACGACGCATACATATTCAGTCCCGTCAGCAGCGGTTTATTTGTGTTCACATAGACTCACTAAACAGCGTCAATAAGAGCTTATAGTCCAAAGATGCATATACACGGAGAAATATAGATATATTTACTCATGTTTACTTCATATTTCTTCAGACAGAATCATCATTTCTATTCATTTTCCATGATTTAGGCGATTTCATTAGCATTAGCAGCTCCCAGCGCTGTATCTGTGTGTTTACTCTTCCGTGCTCGTAGTATGAGTCACAGAAAGACGATTTGTTGTGAAAAACTGTCAATCTTATTCTGCATCACATCCCGCCCCTTCATCCTGTGATGCGTTTCCTTTGTTCTCCCTCCTACACATATAACCATAACAAACACTGATAAACACTTTTACACACAAACAACAAACATAATAAACACACGATTACGATATGATATGGTTTGTATGTGATTTTCTTGAGATTTGGGGTATTTTGATGATCATAAAGAATATATACATATGAAATGCTAATTTGTGCAGCGATATAAAAGGCTATAAATAGCATATTTTAACAACAGTAAAGGACCAAATTCCACATGTGATCGCAAAAGGAAGTTATTACAAACACTCGATGGTGGTTTAAAGTGAGTTTTGAGTAAAAGTGTACTAATAATCTCATAAATTGTCTTATGTAGCTTGATGCTAACGTTAGCTCTAATGCAGCTGCAGTTCTTCTTCATAATGCATTTTGTCATAATTCACGTAAGGTCGCAAGAAAATGTTTTGTTGTATTTTTTTAGAAAGACTTCTGATAATAGTTGGGTAAATGTATACTGGGATTGAAGTGATGTGGCTTGGTAAACTTTGAAAAGCCAGAATAAAGGCTGATAATGGCTGAATAAAACAAAAGAATAATGATAAAGGAATAATGAGGATTATGTCTCAAACCTGGCGGAGGTGTGAAAGTTTCGTCGGGTAAGAACAATAGAGACATGAATGGGGCAGTTTGCTGAGCCAAACATGAGGAGACAGCTTACAGGGGTCATAAATCAATTTTATTAGCATTTTATTAGCCTTCTCTAAAAACACACATGACATGGTCTTAGAAAATGTTTCATAAAATTCACAGTTTTAGAGATTATGTTCTGAAATTCCAAATGAAGCATTAGTAGACTTGTGGCTTTAGCTTCATTGTGTTTCTAAAACCATAACCTAAAAGCAACATTTTTTTATACATTTAAAAAATATGTTTTTAATATTTTTATTTTTTTCATGTTTGAGCTTATATATATTTATTATCATAACAGTCTGAGTAATTCTGCCTTTTGACCAGTAAACTTTGAAATGTCAGCTTTGTAAACATATGCTGATTATGTATCTAGTAAGAGACTCATGAGCAGGAACCTTTTTATTTAGGGTATGTCATTTGTGTCTTCATGCTGAAAATGGGGGGTGAAAGCTAAGGGGTTAAATGGGAAAATAGTGTGTCAGTAATGCCAAAGGTCAATAGAAAACACTCAAATTTAAAGGCAGTTCATCACTGAATTCAGTGATGTCATCATCCAGCTTAGTTCAGTTCATAGCGGCAAGGAACCAAAACTCCATTGGTGACAGAAATGGAGAATAAAACTTTGGGTGAAACCAGGCTCAGTCGGGGGGCCAGTTCTTCTCTGGCCAGATGTACCAGCAGTTTGTTCCATGCTGCAGCAAAGTCAGATTGTGCAGAGGGCTCATCTGGTTCCCGTGGTCTTGTCTCGATAGCCATCTAGGTGACAATGTCTTCACTGTCTCTGGGGCTCATCTAGTTGTCCTGATCTTCGCTGACATTCAGGGCTGTACAGGTCATCTCTAGGTCCTGATCCACCATCTGGGTTAGATATGGACTGGATCCAGGTGACTGCAGTGAACATCTGATCTGGATACAGACTGGATCTGGTGGCTATGGTGACCTCGGAATAAGAACAAAACAGACTAATATTAGCTTAGATTCCATTCATGTTACGATGTAACAAGTACATCGGGTATTATGGGAAGTGTTCCTGGTTCCGGTTGACCTAATTAATGCAGCCTAACAATCCTTCTGACAATCAATCCATCCGGATTTGAATATTAGAAATGTGTTAGTGTGCTGTGTAAGCCAGGTTAAAGAGATGGGTCTTTAATCTAGATGTAAACTGACAGAGTGTGTCTGCCTCCCGAGCAATGTTAGGTAGATTGTTCCAGAGTTTGGATGCTAAATAGGAAAAGGATCTGCCGCCCGCTGTTGATTTTGATATTCTAGGTATTATCAAATGGCCAGAGTTTGGAGAATGCAACGGACGTGGAGGACTATAATGCGATAAGCGCTTGCTAAAGTATTGAGGTGTTAAACCATTCCAGGCTTTACAAGTAATTAGCAAGATTTTAAAATCTATACAATGTCTAATAGGGAGCCAGTAGAGTTGTCAGAACCGGGCTAATATGGTCATATTTCCTGATTCTAGTAAGAATTCTAGCTGCTGCATTTTGGACTAGCTGGAGTTTATTAAGCATGCAGAACAACCATGGAAAAATGGAAAAATGCAGTTTTACAAATGCTAGAAATGTGGCTTTCGAAGGAAAGATTGCTATCAAATAGCACACCTAGTTTCCTAACTGATGATGAAGAACTGACAGAACAGCCATCAAGTGTTAGACCGTGTTCTAGGTTATTACATGCAGAGGTTTTAGGTCCGATACTTATTAGCAGTAAGAAATTATTCTTCATCCAGTTTTTTTTTATATTGACTATGCATTCCATTAGTCAAACTGGTATGTTTCGCCGTGCCGTGAAGAAATATAGAGCTGAGTATCATCAGCATAACAGTGAAAGCTAACACCATGTTTCCTCATGATATCTCCCAAGGGTAACATGTAAAGCGTAAAAAGTAACGGCCCTAGTACTGAGCCTTGAGGTACTCCCTTCTGCACTTGTGATCGATATGATGCCTCTTCATTCACTGCTACGAATTGATGGCGGTCAGATAAGTACAATTTGAACCATGCCAATGCACTTCCACTAATGCCAACAAGGTTTTCTAGTCTATTCAAAAGAATATTGTGGTCAATAGTGTCGAACGCAGCTCTAAGATCCAGTAGCACTAATAGAGAGATACAATCATGATCAGATGATAAGGGCAAGGTCATTGTAATTCTAATGAGAGCAGTCTAAGTACTATGATACGGTCTAAATCCTGACTGGAAATCCTCACAGATACCATTTTTCTCTAAGAAGGAACATAATTGTGAGAATACTACCTTTTCTAGTGTCTTTGACAGAAAAGGGAGATTCGAGATCGGTCTGTAATTAAGTAGTTCTTTGGGGTCAAATTGTGTTTTTTATTAACGAGAGGCTTAATAACAGCCAGTTTTCAAAGTTTTGGGGACATATCCTAATGACAATGACAAATTAATAATAGTCAGAATAGGATCTGTGACTTATGGAAGCACCTCTTTTAGTAGCTTAGATGGAATAGGGTCTAACATACATGTTGTTGGTTTAGATTATTTAAAGGGTAAGTTCACCCAAAAATGAAAATCAATTTGAATAGTACATTGAGTTTAATTTATTGACACGGAATTCATATAGAAAGTTTTTAATGCAATAGTTACATCAATACATCAACATAATTATATAGCCTAGTACAAATTCTTCAGGACAGTGATGTACCCATGCTGAAAGCTTGCGAGTGGAATAATACTTAGGTGGTAGATACTAAGTATGTCACATTGTCTGTTTTTTTGCAGTAATTAAAACCAAATGCGTTCATCATTGATTGTATATCAAAGGCAGGGACATGTTTGTGTGCATTTTATTTTGTGGTTTCAATGGAACGAACTGGACTGAAGCGCTCATCAGTGCACGAGCTGTCATCCCTGACAACAGCAGCAACGAGCACTCAGCATGATTTCAAAAGCAACACATTTCAGGGTTAGATTGCCTTTTATTTAACACAAATGAAAAATGAAAAATATGCTACTCAACTAGAGATGTTTCTGTAGCGTTTGGACCGATCAGACAGACAACTATTTGTTATATTTATAGAATAGGCCTCTGGTTCCATGGCAACCCATCTGATGACACTAGTTTTATTGCTCAAAGGAATGCAGGCAGAGCAACTCTCACTACCTTTTTCCTATAGGCAGGGCCGGCCCAAGCCTTTATGGGGCCCTAAGCAGAATTTTATCTGGGGGCCCCTCGGTGCCGCCAATATGACTGGTTATTGTCTGTACACACATTTGTCTAATATATTTGCACATATTTGCACATATCAGACCTGCACACACATAATTGTCTATATTATATATTGTGTTTTGCTGTTTTGTACATTGCCTATTTGTATATTTGTTTACTATTCTTTTATTATCTGTGTCCTGTCCTGTTGCTGTCTTTCTGTTGCACTGTAGAGCTTCTGTCACTACAACAAATTCCTCATATGTGCAAACATACTTGGCCAATAAAGCTCATTCTCAAAGCTTGATTATTCACACACTAAAAATCTAACACACCCATTATCAGTTTTGTTTGTTGTAGCTGTGTTGCTTACATCATACCATTGTCTGCCTGCATGTTTTTACCCTTCTGTGATTTTTTTTTTTTTTTTTTTTTTTTTTTTTTTTTTTTTTTTTTTTTTTTTTTTTAAATTGTAACAGTTGCAAACTTACAACAGTGGTCAGGTGTTAATTTCACTTTAACATTCAAAGTCTTAGGCCCGGTTTCACAGACAGGGCTTAGACTAAACCAGGATTAAGCCATAGTTCAATTAGGACATTTAAGTGATTTTTATAAACATGCAAGTCAGTGCAAGTTTCTTTCAGTTGAAATAGCTCAGATTTACATTTTAGTCTAGAACTAGGCTTAAGCCTTGTCTGTGAAACAAGAAACCGGGGGTTAAAGTATTAAGTGGCATACTTAATGTGCTG
Source organism: Tor tambroides (assembly GCA_021397915.2). NCBI lineage: Eukaryota > Metazoa > Chordata > Actinopteri > Cypriniformes > Cyprinidae > Tor > Tor tambroides. The sequence goes on along the minus strand of JAFVLL020023057.1, from coordinate 12,211 downwards.
AAAAGTAGCTAAATAAACCAGCAGACAATGCATTTACAGAACAGAATGTTATTTTAACAACATAAATATTAATCAAAGTTGAACTTTTATTACAAGTCATACTTTTTTATAATAAATATTAAAAACAACAGAGCATCTGTACATATAAAACAACTCATTTATATCTAACTAATTGAGCCATAATGATATTGGAATATAATAGCAAAGACGCAAAATGTAGGCTGATGTAAATAATGTTAAGCTATTATCAGTTTATGAAACAGAAGCGTATTTTTATTACAAAAATATATACCCAGGAAAGTTTTTACTGATCGGACCAGGGGTGCATTTCCCAAAAGCAACTACGGTCGCCAAGTTCTGTCGTTACAAATAGTTCAGTGGAAATAACGACCATAGTTAGCTAACAATGGTTTTGAGAAACGCACCTCTGATTTGTGCCACAAAACCCCCCATGTTGAATTTGTCCCCCCTCCACCCCCAAAACGTGATCGATTTTAACCCTTTGACGCGCCACGCTTTAGCTGGCACTGAGCCAGAGAAAGACGAGCTCAGAAAAAAATTAAAAAGAAAGACGTGCTCTGTGCTTTTCATATTTCATAACTGTTCAGTGTTTTCAACCAAATACAGTTTATTTTAGGTTTCAGACATTTAAATACACTTCAGTTAAGTAAAAAAAAAAAAGACATTTAGTTTGTTAAATAGGCTACACGCTGATTTCTATGGAAAGCGGCAATAATAATCCTTTCAATTAATGGACGACATGTTTTATTCCTATCAAATACTCATTGTGTAGGTTACTATAAAGTTTACTCTGTTTTTCTCCCAGCTAACTGACCACTTACTTTCATGTATTTTGGGAGAAATAGGTGAATTCACGTGATGTTAATCTGACGGATCCACACGGCAGCGTCCGGGGCATATTATCAACATGCTCATTATTGTGCCTGCATGACACGTCGCTATGGAATTAATAAAATATGTAATATTGCACTTTTGAATAATTACCACTGTCCATTGACACACATCATGAATATAAAATAAAATAAAATAAAATAAACAGTCATGTAGACTACTCTTGGGGGCCCTAAGCAGCCGCTTAGTTCGCTTATGCCTTGGGCTGGCTCTGCCTATAGGAAAGACATTATGCCATAAAAATGGACTCTAATTAATTCATAGAAAAACCTTTCTTTGAATGAACACACATCTTCAGGTCATTGTGTATATTATTACTGATCTTGTATATGTTCTTGTGTATTGTATATTGTTTTATGCATGCTTATGATAGATCACTAGTTAATATCACCTCACTTATACCATGTTTGGTCTCTATCAATTCATCTTCGGATGATCTAATTGAGAGCGAATATTACATGTTGATACCTACGCACCATATTAGTGTCCTAAGAATTTTTAGTAGTTTGTGCATTTTTAGTAGTTTGTTTAACCCCAGGCAAATTACCTATGCAAATTACCATGTTCAGAGATAAAGGGTCATAAACTTTCCCTCCAAAAGTTAAAGACACCATTGGCTCTTTGGCACCATAGAGGTGTGACCTCTATATCAGATAAAGCTCTCACATCAGTGACCCACCGGCCAGTCTGCAATCTTTTAGATTCTGAGAAGATGAGGATGTGAGCTAGAACTCTTCTGGACCCTTAAGTTTTGCGCCAGGCCTTGCGGTCTTGACTTTGCATTCAACCAAAGCTCCTCGGACATCAGCAGATCTCTTTCTTAGCCCTTTTTCACTTTCTACCTGGGAAGAAACTCCCAATCACCATCGAGTCAGGACATCTTTGGAATTCATCACTCTTCAACCCGGAAGAACGTGATCGCGAGTCAAAAACTTTGAAACCAACAAGACTTTCATTCGAGACTGCATTCCGGACACTCGTCAACAACCGAGGCAATGCAAGTATCGTACATTTAACTAAACGAAACAGAGGTTTAGTATAAGTTGTAGACCCTGTTATAAACGGCGCTGATGGTTTTACTCAGGTGGTTAACTGACTCTTTCCATAACTGCATTCTGTTTTCTCTAATGGCTTCATTCATCCACTTTAGCTCCCCTTTGTATGTATGCGTGACTTTACAAAATGTTTATTTGTTTGTTTAGATTAGTTATGTGTGTTAGCGTTTAGTTAATAAAAGTTGTGTGCACAAATTACATGAGTTTCTGGTTCTGCCTTGCAAATTAATGTCTCTTTACAATTTTGACCCTCGCTACATGCTCTTGTAGCCGGCCCGACTCTCACGGCCTGACTACCCCTCTGCGTTGTGTTGTGTAGTGTGAAATAAACAGAGTCAGTCTGCTGGTTCAGTGGTCTCTTTTATCTGCATAAGTAGAGAACATGCAGTTAATTTTTCCTGTTACAATCTTGCCTTCTGCTCCTCGCTCTGCTCAGACCTCCTGCGGACTGAAGCAAGAGTTCACAATACAGAGAATTTCATATTTCACAAGATGAAGTAATATAACGAAAATAGCAGTAACTAATGATCACTTCAAATACAACATAACTACATATGCAGGAGATGTCTTATATATAAGACTTCACTTAATGTATTCAACATTTCCAGCATTTTGTATACACACAAAACCAATTCAAGTTTGAACACACACAGAGAGAAATCATGAAAACTCATAAAAACTGTACCTGCGTAAGTAGAGAACATGCAGTTCATTTGTCCTGCTACAGTCTTGCCTGCTCCTGCTAAACATTCACACAAAGAAGAGAAATCAGACGCTTCACAGCCTAACATCCACGCAGACAACGTCTCACTGCATTCTCTCGGTTAAAACTACTTCTGCAGGTTAAAACTGCTTTAAACTCGGTTTTGAGGAAAGTGAACACGTTCATGTAACTCATTTTCACATTGTAACAAAACACAGATCATTTAATTAGAGATATTTCCCTTTGAACAAGTTTTTGAACAGGACTGAACAAAATGGATCCCTCGCTCTGCTCAGACCTCCCGCGGACTGAGGCAAGAGCGCGCAGTGCGCCAGTGACGTCACAGCGGCAACACGCGCATGGAACTCAAAGAAATAAAATACTTTTTCTTTTTTCTCACATATAGATATATATATATATATATATATATATACACACACACATTAATTACCAACAGAAAAGCATAATGATTTTGAGTGAATTACAGCAAAAAACACATTATAATGAACACCTGCTACATTCACCCCCTTTTGAATTCACCAAAATCCCAAAGATTTAATCGTTTTCACTTATACACTTAACCAATGTATCCAAAATGTCTCTTCACCTATTTCAGCTTGAAAATGCTACCTTCTAAAAAAGGTTGAGAGAAATTTAAGGGTGATCAGGCCTTAAAAGCCTCCCAGAATAAAATGATGCCTTTTACATCATACCAGGTTTCAAATCACAAATCTTGAGTTAATTGTATTAAGTTTATAAATCATGTCAAATGAATTGATTTACAATCATAGGAATAAAGCTATATCAGAAGATATGAACTTGGACAATAAAATAAAATAAGCTTGTCTAAAACAAGGAGAGTAATGACTGGGACTTCCTACCCAATGTGTTTGTAATTGATTTCATGTTTAACTGTCTCTGTGCCATAGACTCAATAAGACGATTGACCTTTTTGACCACTCTACCAGCACGTGTGACTCTTCCTTGAGTATTTTCCACACCCTGAGTGCCTTGGTCTCCAGTTTCTTGATCAGGCTGTTCTGTTTTAGACATGTCTCTTGTCTCTATAATGGGAGTGGTTCTGTCACTATCAAGATTGAAACAGTCCGTCCGACCATTACAAGGCTCTGTTATATTACTCTCATCCTCAGAGGACTTCTCAGAGCAATCATCACCCTGGCTCTGCTGTCCGACCTCAGAATAGAACCGCACAGATCCAGTTTCACTTTGTGAGCCTTGACCCAGGGAATGTTCCGTTTCATCTAGCACCCAAAGGCTGGTTCGTCTCTCTGAACTTTCACTCTCTAAACAATCTGCAAGATCCTGGGGCTGTGAATTAGCAACAGACTCCCGTTCATCAGCACATTCATTGAGATGCGGATTAGCGGCTCCTCCAAGTTCCATCTGAACAGGTAAAAAACTGATGTCCAACAAGAGATTGCGATGTACAACTCTCTTAGCTCCTTTCTCATCTTGCACCACGTAGGTATGTGTCTGAGGGTTCCGGTTGATGACTACGTAGGTGGTTGCCTCCCACTTATCGGCAAGTTTCCTCCTCCCTCTCTCTCCCTTATTAGCAATCAATACACGATCTCCAACATTCAAATGGGTGCCCTTTACTCTTTTGTTATATCCCTGAGCTTGTTTTTGTTGCTCTTTGGCAGAATGCTGTTGTGCAATGGCTGCTGCTTCATGGAGGTGAGAGAGTAGTGTCTTGGCGTGACTACTATAATCCACTACCACAGGATCTCGGAGTACCTGTTTGAACATCACGTCTACAGGGAGTCTCGGCACGCGGCCAAACATAAGGTAAAAGGGTGGGAAGCCAGTTGTTTCATGCACAGTGGCATTATAAGCAAATGTTAGGGTCTGAATTTGTTGGGGCCACTGATGTTTAGCTTTTAATGGCAAAGAACGCAGCATTGCTCCTAGAGTCCTATTAAATCGTTCAGTTCCTCCGTTGCCCATTGGATGATATGCTGTGGTATGTGATTTAACAACTCCTGACAACTTGAGTAACTCTGCGATCAAACCACTCTCAAAATTAGCACCTTGATCTGTGTGTATACGTTCAGGGAATCCGTAAACACAGAAAATGTGATCCCACAGCTTTCTGGCCACCTGCTTAGCTGTCTGATTGGCACATGGAAACGCATGGGCTAATTTTGTGAAGTGGTCCGTAACTACCAACACGTCAACAGAGTTTTGTTTAGAGTCTTCTGCACTCCAAAAATCCAAGCATACCAATTCCATGGGTGCTGAAGTTCTGATACTCTCCAATGGGGCTCTAGCGGATGGTTCAGGTGATTTAGCAAGAATACATCTTTGGCAGCATTTGACATAGGACTTGATGTCTTGTTCCATCTTAGGCCAATAGAACCGCTGCCTGGCTAAATGAAGCGTTCTTGCTTGACCTTGGTGTCCCGCAAGGTCATGAATGCCACTCAATGCTTTGGCCCTAAGACTCTGGGGAAGCACATACTGGTATCGCTTCTGCTTACTCATTGGGTCTTTGATTACTCGATAGAGTACGCCATTCAGGAACGTAAGTCTCTCCCATTGCTTACTGAGAGAAAGTGCACTTGGATTGAGGTTTGCTTTCTCCCGTCTGGAAGGTCTTCTTCTGCGAGTCACAAAAGGAACAACCACGGATATGTTAAGATCTTGTTCCTGTCTCTGTTGGAGTTCCTGTAAGGAGAGTTCCGGTAACATGTCCAGACTAGATGGTGCAAACTGTTGAACAGATTGGATCAACTGCACTGCTCGGGACTCTGCTGCCAGTTCCCAGTTGTCATAAACTTCACAGAGGGCATGAACTTCGCCAGCATCACAAATACCTGAACTCACTACTGGAAGGACATTTCTCAGGTCAGTCTCTGACACCGGGCGCTGACATTGGACTTTTAATCGAAATGTCTCCTGGATCCCTTCCTCGCCGACTTCGGCAGCCTCAGACAGCAGACTTGTATACTGCTCATTAAGCAACCGATGACTGATTGTTTTTGTAAAGGGATCACGACTAAGAGTGTCAGCCACTACATTCTTGCTGCCCGCTATGTGTCGTATCTCAAAGGTGTAAGGAGCCAGCTTTGCAACCCAGCGTTGTTCGCAGGCGTCTAGCTTTGGTTTTGTCATTATGTATGTCAACGGATTGTTATCCGTCCATACAGTGAATGTGTTTCCTTTGAGCCAATGACTAAACTTCTCGCAAACACTCCACTTTAAGGCCAAGAATTCAAGACGGTGAGCCGGGTATCGTTTCTGTGAAGTACTAAGTGTTTTGCTTGCAAAAGCGATGGGCCTGGCTTTGTCTTCCCCCAGGGGTATCTGAGACAATACTGCCCCCAACCCATCTAAAGAAGCATCTATGGACAGGATGAAGGGTCTTGAAAAATCAGGATGCGCCAGGACTACGCAGTTTAACAGCTTCTCTTTTAGGGTGCTGAAACTGGTATTACACTCTGTTGTCCAGTCAGAGGGTTTCAGTTTTCTAAAGGTACCAGCCTGTTTTATGATCTGTCCTTTACCCTTCCTCTTCTGACCAGAAGTGAGGGCAAACAAAGGTCTAGCGATGGCGGAGCAATTAGCTATGAAATGTTGATAATAAAAGACCATCCCCAGAAAGGATTTAATTCTTTTAACTGAAGGAGTAACTCCATCGTCTTCCATAAGGTCAGACTCGGTCATACGGGAGATTACATCCACCTTTCCTGGATCCACAGCAACTCCACCCCCTTCGATGACATGCCCCAGGAATCTCACAGAAGTTCGCAGAAGGTGACACTTTTTTGGGCTCAGTTTTAGATTGTGCTGGCGGAGTCTTTGGAAAACTACTTCTAGCCTACTCAGAGCTTCCTTTTCAGTGGCTGCAAATACTAGTAGGTCATCCAAGTAACACAATAACTGAGTGAAGTTCAGGTCGCCGAATATACTCAACATCATCCGCATAAACGAGGCCGGACTATTGCACAGTCCTTGTGGCATACGATTGTATTCATGCAAGCCAAGTGGTGTAGTGAATGCGGTGTATTTTTTGTCTTCCTCGTGCATAGGTATATTATAAAAACCTGAGGTCAGGTCCATTGTGCTAAAATAGACATTCCCACCCAAAGACGCCAAACAGTCTGACTGATGCGGGAGTGGGTGCGCATCTTTTAGAGTCCTGGCATTGAGCCACCTAAAGTCGGTGCAAATTCTCAAACTGCCGTCCTTTTTCCATACCATGACCAGTGGTGAGGCGAATTCACTGGTTGATTTCCTTATTATGCCCTGGTCCTCCATTTCCGTCAAGACTTGTCTCAGTTTTTCGTAATGAGCTGGTGGAACTCTCCTGTAGGGAAGGCGAAATGGGCGTTCATCTGTCAGGCGGATACGATGAGAGACGCCTTTTGCCTCACCACAATCCAAAGCATGTTTAGAGAAGATGTCATTATAGCTAACTAAAAGCTGAACTAACTCCCGTTTGGTAGAGTGACTGACTTGGCACAATTTGATGTCTACTTCTTTCAGGCCAACTTCTGTAAGTTTCTTCTCAAAATCCTCAGAGCTTGATTCAGGATTAGCTATTACTTGATCCTTTCCCTCAACCTGACTGGTGTTCTGAAAAACTGTGAAATCTTCAACGGCCACACAAGGTGAAACATCAGCTAGCCTGCAATTCCTCTTCAGAGTCACAGGCTGATCGGAGAGGTTCATAATCTTCATGGGGATATATCCATCACCCCACATAGGTGTGATAACACGGCCAACCAAGATGTTTCGTGGCATGGACTTTGAAGATGTGGGTTCGACAATGACTGTACTTCCTGGGGACATAGGGGTGTTTTTCGGAAGTCTGCCCCATACAAGATACTCATGTTTCGCCAAGAGTGTCACAGCCTGTGTCAGTTTCACAGTCCCGATTTTGCTAGGGGTTTCGGTGCCCTGCCATCTCGTCAATCCTGCCATCATATCAAGAAATTGAGAAGCATCAGGGAACAGTGACGGGTTACAGCTCTGAGCGGTCACTCTCCAATAATCATCACTGCTTTTCATTTCATGCATGAGGTACTTTATGACGTTAGATCCAAGAATGAGATCATCTTTCTGCCCTGGGACCACGAGGATGGGGACAATACACTGAACACCATACACTTCTATCTCCACTTCATACATGCACTTAGGGTGAGTTTGATGACCCCCACACCCAATCAAGACAACTTGCTCACTCAGCTGTTTGTCTTTAGTGATTACATTTTCTTCAAGCATCCGAGATGCTGTTTCTTCATTTACTGTACAAGCCATGGAGCCAGAGTCCAGCATTCCCTTGACTTGAAATGTTTTGTTCACAATTACTGGAGCATAAAACAGTTCACTAAATAGTTCAATTCTTTGTGAATTCTGCATGACTACTTGAATATCTTCAGATTTGGCTGCGGATGTGTTCTCATACCATCGCTCCCAATCAACATCCCCTTTTTGGTTGAGGGTTTGACTTTGTCCACCCGCACATCCCCTCTCCATATGCAGGTCCGTTAGTTTAACGGCTGCTGCCCCTGGCTCGAATGCATACCAGGAACACTGGCTCCAGATCTTGCCTTATGACACTCTCTCCTCCAATGGCCTGGCTCACAGCAAGACAAACACAGCCCATCTCGTCTGCAGTGCATTGTAGTAGAGTGATCTGTTGCTTTGCAAACTCTACATGGCTTTCGGAATGACTGAGGTCCACTTGACATGTATGGGGTCTGGACTGCTGCTTGCTGGTTTTGCTTTAACATATGATCAAGTTGAGCAATGAGATTCTGCAAGCTGGTATGATCAGACACTGAGCCAACATCACCCACAACTTCCATTTGATTTTGTGGTCTTGCGGAAGTGCCCACCTGGGTTGATTCATCAATTGCAGCAGCCTGCACGTTCGCAGTAGCATATCTCTCCACACCTGAATGTTTTGATCTGGCCCGTTGCTGCTGAATCTTCAATTGTGTCTGATGGTCATCAAGGCGTTCCTGAATTTCGCTAGCTTTCCACTTGTCAGCAGTTTTGAACTTCAACACTGCAGAAAGAGCAGGGTCTGGGCAGTGTTTAACAAACATCATTGTTACCTCTTTACTTGGTTCTTCGAGGTTGCGTCCCTGCCTCTTCAAACACTCTTCTGCCACGTCAACAGCTTTATTCAGACGAATCCAGTAATCCATTGTGTTTTCTCCTACTGTAGGCAGAGTATTATAGAAGTCAGCGAGTGGCATTGCAGAATACGTCAATTCACTAAAGTGTTGCTTTAGTATGTCAATAATAACTCTTGGGTCTTCACCAGGTTTTAATGATGGGTTACTGCGTAATGTGACTTTGATTATGTCTCTTGCTCTCCCTCCAAGTCTTGACATCATTTCCTGAGCCTGCTCTCCTGTGGGCACACCTCTCTTTCTTAGATAGACATCAATTTGCTCTTCCCATTCGTGAATGGAAAGTTTATCTGTGCCATCGCCACGAAAGCTTGGCGGCTCTTTCACGTCAGACTGCATAACTAATTTTACACCAGTCATGGTCAGTGAATGAGAATCAGCTGACGGTGGTTCTAGACCTACACTCTGGCTGTTAGTTACTTTTTCCTCCTTTTCATTTCCCTTCATTAGCTGTGCTGAGATTGATTGTCCTATTTCATGAGCTAACTGTGTAATGAGGTAGCTTAAGTCAGTGGATGTTGTGTCTGACCTGGGAACCTGACGATCAGTTTTTATGCGTGTGGAGCAAAACACTGGAGAGTCAGCAAAACCCATAGCCCCTGGTGCATGAGACATATCTCTAAAGAACTGACCTCTCCCCCCACCAACGTCTACATCATCCTGAGCATCCTCAACAACATAAGTATATGACATTTTTACAAAAATATTTGCAACAGTATGACAATGATTTTTTTTTTTTTGAATTGGAAGAAAAAGGAGGGAAAAAAAGTCTTTATAGGTCTCCACTAAACAAGATATATATTTTTTTCTCTGTTATTTTCTTCCTCACTGGTGCTTCGCAATACTCAGTCTTTGTACCTCTCTCCAGCAGATTAATCAGGAAAAGAATAGTTCAACCCAGTCCACGGAACGAAGAATGCAGAAACTCAGCAACATCCGGCGGTCAATCTGATGTTGATCCTTCTGAAGGATCCGGGTCACGGCACCAATGTAGCCGGCTCAACTCTCAAGGCCTGACTACCCCTCTGCGTTGTGTTGTGTTGTGTAGTGTTAAATAAACACTGGAGTCAGTCTGCTGGTTCAGTGGTCTTTCTTTTATCTACATAAGTAGAGAACATGCAGTTAATTTTTCCTGTTACAATCTTGCCTGCTCCTTCTCGCTCTGCTCAGACCTCCTGCGGACTGAAGCAAGAGTTCACAATACAGAGAATTTCATATTTCACAAGATAAAGAAGTAATATAATGAAAATAGCAGTAATTAATGATCACTTCAAATACAACATAACTACATATGCAGAAGATGTCTTATATAAGGCTTCACTTAATGTATTCAACATTTCCAGCATTTTGTATACACATAAAACCAATTCAAGTTTGAACACACACAGAGAGAAATCATGAAAACACGTAAAAACTGTACCTGCATAAGTAGAGAACATGCAGTTAATTTTTCCTGTTACAATCTTGCCTGCTCCTTCTAAACATTCACACAAAGAAGAAAAATCAGCAGTCACGCTTCACAGGCTAGCATTCACGCGTACAACGTCATACTGCATTCTCTGTTAAAACTACACTTTTGCAGGTTAAAACTGCTTTAAACTCTGTTTTAAGGAAAGTGAACATGTTCATGTAACTCATTCACATTGTAACAAAGCACAGATCAATTAATTAGAGATTATTTCCCTTTTAACAAGTTTTTGAACAGGATTGAACAAAATGGATACCTCGCTCTGCTCAAACCTCCCGCGGACTGAGGCAAGAGCGCGCAGCGCGCCAGTGACGTCACAACGGCAAAGCGCGCATGGAACTCAAAGAAATAAAATACTTTTTTTCTTTTCTTATATATATATGTGTGTGTGTGTATGTATATGTATTACACACACATTAATTACTAACAGAAAAATGTAAGGATTTTGAGTGAATTACAACAAAAAACGCATTATCAACACCTGCTACATTCTAATGCATTAATAGGAAAGTATTTTCTGTGGCCACAGAAGTATCCTTTCTTAGAGTTGATATGAACTTACACTGAATGTTCACTGGACGAACAGATCAGTTGATGGCAATTTAATTCTGCTACAGTTATTACTGTCAGCCAATATAAATAATTGTAATTAATCATAATTAATTGTAATTATTTATATACAATTCCCTTTTGAGCTAATTTGCTACATTTAATTTGTTACAGGTATGTCTGTACTGCAAAATGTTTTTAAAAACTCACTTTTCAATGATGGAGTCACATTTACAGGGAAAATCTGATTTGTCCACTCACACGGCAGGCGCTAATGCACGTATCCAATTCATATCTGATTTATTTCCACATATGAATGAGTCCTGAAACCGATCTGAGAATATTGGAATCCATGTGATTTTTTTTTTTTTTTCTCCCCCGCTGTTTACACGGTCGTGGACCATACCCAATCTATGCCACATGGGAAGAAAAAATTGGAATTGGGTCACTTGAACCATGCAGTGTAAAGTGCAGTCTCTTCACTGATTAGAGCAGGTTCATACTGAGCACGTGACAGACGTGAAAGAGTCTGAAGATGCCGTGGGGAACATTATTTTGCATGCAACATCATCCAGTATGACTGGTTTGGCGGTGGGTCAGTAATGGTCTGGGGAGGAATATCTGTGGAGGATTGCATAGACCTCCACATGTTAGCCAATGGCTCTCTTACTTCTGTAAGGTACCGGGATGAAATCTTCAGAGCCACTGTCAGACCTTTTGCTGGTGCAGTGGGCCCTGGGTTCCTCCTGGTGCATGATGATGCCTGGCCTCAGTGGCTACAGTGTGCAGTTTTTCGATGACAATGGCATTGATGCCAGTCGCCCTCACGTTCCCCAGACCTGAATCCAATTGAGAACCTCTTGGATATTATGTATGGGAGCATCCGATGCTGTTGTGAACAAGTGTTCTTTTGTGCTATTTTTTACAAGATGATATAATCATTTCAAAACAAATTTCTTGGTTAAACATTAGAGCATGCTAATGTGGAAAAAAAAATTGCAATTTTTTTTTCATATTTATTTAATATTGATAAAATTATCCACAAATAACGCTTTTTTTGACTCAAAAACTGATGTACAATCAATGACTATTAAAATAGTCTAATGATAATGCACCCAATTGCTTTTCTCACATGAGTAGAAAACTCTTTGGATGTGTTTGTGACAAACACATAATTTTTACTTCAGAAAAGTTTTTGAAATGCATGTCTGAACTTTTCTCATTTGACAGACCTACGTTTTCAAATTATTTACCCGAGGTGTTTAACAGCCACAGGGAATACATGTTGTTTTCTAATGATCATGACACCTTTATTGGTGTAAATTTCTCACCTAGAACACAAAACTTGTACATTTTG
>JAFVLL020023056.1:0-31522 GCA_021397915.2 Tor tambroides | reverse complement strand
TTTATATATATATATATATATATATATATATATATATATATATATTTTTTTTTTTTTTTTTTTATCTTTTACAACGTCAAAAGTATTTTCTGAAAGAAAGTTTTCTAAAATGACTGGTTTATAGCTCTTCTTTGCCAAAAGTGTAAAAAAATGTAATATTTTAAACACTGTGTGAGACTGTTTGCAGAGATTAAATTTCTCCGTCGCTATCAGGGGTGGACTGGGACAAAATTTCAGGCTGGGTAATCTCACACTCATCCAGGCCATCCCATACACCCACAACAAATTTTTAAACCACGGAAAACAATTTCTTTTCTTTTTGTGTGTGTGTGTGTGTGTGTGGCCATCATCACATAAGTTTAAATCCCTAGGCTGGGACCATGCAAAATAATTAAAGGTTATCTCTTGAACTTCCATTTTCCTTCTTAGTCTTCATTTTCCCTGACATCTCTCTCATGTATGGTTACTTTTTTCACTAATTTTCTTGTACCTGTCACTTTTTCATCAACGCATCTCCACCTTGTTAAAAAACAACCACCTCATTGTAATTTGTTGTACATAATATACATTTTAGAAAAATTTAAGTATTACATTAGGACCAGGTGTTACTGTATTATCTTGCCTAAATGTCAAAATTAGTACAATAATAGCTACATCTTGAATGAGGAAAAATCTTAAAACGGAACATGTTTTTCATTATCATGGGTAATGTTTTGTCCAAAGGAAAATTAACCATGGTGTTATTAGGCCTATGTTAAAGTATAGTAACCATGTTTTTTTGGTGGATTGATTACCAATTGTTAATTTGTGGTTACCATGGTTTAACTATAGTAGCCTAACCATGGTTTTTGGTTTCATTTTTAGTAAAGGGCTGTGTTGTTTTCTGCCTTAGCTCCCTCTAAACCTGTTATAAAACGATGTGAATATTTGTCTGCTAAATTCCTACTCTTTACAATAGTAGTTATGTCCTTTTGTTAATTTTACAGTAATCGACTGCTATTTGCTAGCAGGTTATTGTTTAAGTAAACAAAGAGAAAACTACAATAGTCTATTTATAGATCATGTAACTGACCTGCACCTGAAGTCCTGAACAGGACAGTTTTGCAGTGTTTGTTCTCCAAGTAGAAATCCATCTGTCCGTGAAGAAAAGCAGTCTGCACTGCTGGCTGTGGTAGATTATTGCTTACCTTACGTGTTCATTCCACTAAACACAGCTTTAAAGCCCTCCTTTTATGTTTTGGATATTTAAATAGCCAGATCGCAATCTTGTTCCTAAATGACAATCATTCAGCTATGTCTACTAAATCCTTAAATCACACTGTAACAGTTACATTTTAAAATCTGCGTTCGCGCTGCCACTGACCCAGAGAGGGCAGTTGTATATGAAACAGAGATTCATTCAAAAAATATTGATTCATTCAGGAATGAAACAAGTGAAGTCTTTATGAGTGACTCACTGAATCATTCGTCCAACTTGATTTTTTTTTAACAATACGTTGAATATAGAATACATTTTATAAACAGATTGTAGCAATTTGCATTTTGTCAGAACCTCTAGCAAATTGCGTGTTAGCCTATTTTGTTTAGTCTATTTTTTCCAGAATCATGGTGGGAGAATCGTGATATCTATTTAAAAAAAAAAAAAAATCGTGATTCTCTATTCTCCATTTATCCAGAATCATGCAGCTCTAGTTGGTCCTCTTATCCACACGTAATGTAAACAAATAAATTATTTTAATGTCAGATAAAGCATCAAAGATGTGATTAGTGAGGCTCAGTATCCAATGTACTTTTAGTATACTAAACTGGTATAATTAAATCTGCTAAATTGAAACAACTAATTTTGTACTTAAGGCACTTTAATTGTGGAAGTAGTGCTGAAGTCCAACTAAAGTGTAAAGTGTACTTCAGGTACACTTTAAATATCTTGCATTTAAAGACTGATATTATACAGATATCATACAATCCTTATTAATAGTGAAAGTAAAACACATTTTAGGCATAATATTAAGAAATGTGCATTGTGCAATAAAGACATACTCCAAATGAAGTTTAATTATAATTTTATGTCAGTAACTGATGTCAATAAATGTTAATGGATTTGAAGTATACTTAGTATGAAATAAATGTATTTTAAATAAATTATGGTTGTGAAATCATTAAATCATTATATTAAGTCATTTAATATATCTGTATTTAAAATTTTATATTTAAAACATTAATCTCCACATGAATCTATGAATTTAATTTCACTCATGCCACCTCTGAGCCTCATTAAACGCCTGAAAATGTACCTACGAGCCACTTTTGTGTTCTTCTGTGCCACCTTTCTGTAGTACAAATTAATTTTTTATTAATACTAATTTCATATGATTGGTAACTTATTTGTCTTATTCTACTTCTTATTATATTGTTTTAAATAGAAATTTTAAAAAGCTTATAAACATAAGCTTTTGAATTTGACAGATGAAAATGATGCCATTGCAAAGGTAAAAGGAAAATACTCCTGTAAGTCACTTTAAGGAGTCAAATGTCACCTCGTATTAGGAAAGCTAATTTTTGATCAGAAGAAGCTGATTTTAAAGTTTTTATATTACAATATTATTTACTATTTACTTGTCTTTTTTAGTTAAAATAAATTCAATTCTGAGTGCAAGTGATTCTTGGGTGGGGAGGGGGCGTGGTCCATGGGAAATAGTCCTGCCACCACAGCTGGAAAAAATCCTAGAGGACACACTGCATATATTTAATAAAATTAGAAAAATGCATTTACAAAGGTAAAAAGAAAATGCCCCTATAAATCACTTTGAGTCAAATGTCACCTCGTATTTAAGAAGGCTAATTTTTGATCAGAATTTTTTATTATTGATTAGAAGGTGCTCATAATTTTTTTTTAAATTAGGAGGACAAGTGCTCCTAATTACAAGAAGAAAAACATGGCTCTTAAACTGGGTGTGTGACAGGTATGGCTGTGGAATGGGGTTTGGCCGAGGAAAAATTTCAGTCAAAAGATTTTTTTTGCTTTAACCCCTGTGTTTGAATATTAACAAATTTGATCATTTTCCCCTTAAACGCCTTAATATGTTAATATGAAGCCTTTTCCTGTTAATTTTCCACAAATATGCATGCAAGCTTAAAAACATGATCCCATTGCTTCTTTTTTAGGAAGCAGAAAAAAACACTGCAGAATTAGATACAATAAAACAAATCCAAATAAATAACTGGCAGGAGCGGATGTCTACACCAATATATTAATTATATTTATAGGCTACGTTATATTATATATTATATTAGGGGGCCCTTAATGTAACATATACAGAATGATTCATGGGGTTTTTTATACCCCAAACACTTTTCGGAGAACATTTTGCTGTTGTCATAACGCCCCCAGATATAAGTCTCCTCATTATTTTAATGCAAAAAGTGTATAATTTAAAACATAACTTTTCCAATCTCCAAAGAACCGTTCATCAAACTAAAGAACCTAGGCTAAGCTAAAAATATTAGCAGCAAGTTTTCATAAGGCTTAAAGCATTCTCTTCGCACTGACATGATGCACTTAGTTGTAGATTTAGTTATGTACGGTAGCAGGGGCGCCTGCAGGATTTCTTCGCACAGAGATTTTCTACTGGACGGTAGGAATATTTATTGTAGAGCCACCTACAGTATTATGAGTCTAGTTGGCCAGCGCTACGCCAGAAGTCACCTGTAGATGTCGCCAAAATCATTACTCAACCAACAGAGTACGTGATGTTATTTTAAAGTCGGAATATATTTACTCTCATTAAACATATGCTATCAGATTTATATCGTTGTTTTAGTTGTTAGAACTTAAGTTGAACATAAAGTGTCATTTTAATCAGAAAGGACAGATTTTAAGCAGAAAGGACAGAACTTCGCTGATGTTTTAGCTTTGACCTGTTAACCTGTGAATTTACCGGGAATAAGAGCAGGTTTGCATATGACCGCCGCTCATACACACTCAGATACACCCAATGTGTTCCCTGACCAGGGAATGAGTGCTGTCTCTATCAACTGCGCGTTTAATTAGCACATTCCTCCTGCACTTGAAGTCGATGTGCGCTGCTGGGCACGACAACACTCACTAAAGTGCTTGACTTCACTCCTGTCAGAGGAAGACACGATGGGATGCGCTTCTAGCACTCAGACCACAGCTCAAGACACAACACGACCCAACACCAAACAAGATGGGAGCACGTCAGGTAAGTCTACACAGCCCAGAAATCACAAATGAGCTATATTTTGTCAAATATTGTTGATTTGCAAGGTGTTTCATGAGGTTAAGGAAGAATTTTAGGTAAGTGGGCACTGCTTTTGGTTCATACATGGTGTGATATAGATGTCATAATGTAGACACCAATGCTAAAATGCATGGCAGATCCTTAAGTGATAGAGGTAGATTGTGATCTTAGTTACTTTTCGGATCCTGGGTCACCCTAACTTGAAACAGAACCCTGAACCATTGTGTAAGGCACCCAGATCCTTATCCAGAATGCTGTCATCAGTCCGCCCATACAGTTTAGATCTACTTGACTCCAGCGTCTCTCATAGAGAAACTTACAGTATTCATTACACTAAAACTCCCCATGGAGAAACCTAAGGTTAAACGGCTTGCCCAGAGCGTAAACCATAAGACTTTAACCGAAAGTTACAAGAAAAATGATGTTTTTATGGTTTAGGTGACAATTTCAAATTGCAATTTGATAATTGCCTTTAACATTCTTTCAGAGAAACACTATATTATACAGTTTTTGTAATTAGTATGCATGCAGTTTTTAACCACAGTGGCAAAGTGCATTTACTGTATACAAACCCATGACTTTGTAGAGTCATGCTCACATGAGCTACAAGAACAAAATATTTGTACTTTGAAAAATGTGTCACACTGGAGCAAAAATGTGATTCGCAATGGTGAAATGCTTAAAATAAATGGATACACAAAAAACACCTTCCCTTATAAGTTTACATGTTTTAACCTAAAAATGTTGATTGGAATCTCATGAACATTCATCAAATAATATGTGTGTTTTTAAAAAGCGCAAAGAACAAATTCATTTAAATAGAATGTGGAGTTTGATTGTACTGAATTATATTTGTCAAACAAATGAAGGAAATTTGTATTTTGCTTTGTTGATGTTACATGTCTGTTTCCTGAGCTATCACAGTGGATGAGTTCTTGGAATTTGAGGAAATACATTTAGGTGATCAGAGGAGGTCCTCCTCATCTCAGGTGCTCCCTCAAGTGTGGTGATGCATGTCAATCTGCTGATGGTGCCATTTAAACAATGTACTTCTGGAGCTGAGAAGAAGGTTTCATGTAAATGTTGTGTGCTTTAGATCACAGATGCCCGATGTCATAAAGCTCTGCTAGTTTGCCTGTTTAATACATTCAATTTTCTGTCAGCACCTGTTGTTACGTTAGGTTTTATTATTTAACCAGAATGTCAGTGTATTGATTTAGGTTTAGCTTTTATAATAGACCAGACCAAGCTTTAGTTTAGAGGTTTCTGTTTAATTTAAAGTAGTTCTCAAAAAGAGTTGTCTTCTACTTTACTGACACTTGATACACAGAAGATGGGAATTTTTTAAAAAAAAATTCTGTTGATGAAATGTGAATTCTGTGGAAAAGATTTAAATATAGTAAAATATGTTGAACCAAGTTGAGTATACTGACCTCAAATTGGATTAATTTATCAGTATTGAGATTCAGTTGATGCTGGTGCGGAAATCACACAAAATATCACAAGTTCTGACTCCATGCAGGCCTAGTTGTACCCCATTTAAAATATGTATATGCCTAAACGTGATCAAAAATATGAGGGAAATAATAGTGGGGAAAAAAACACTTATTGCACTATTGCATAACCATTATTATTTTTGGAATGTTTTATAATCAAAATAAATAATAATAATGTGTAAAATAATTAAAAAAGGTATTTTAGTATTACTAATGTACAATTGTATTTTTTGTTAATATTTCAAATTTAGATATTTTAAAATTTTCTGTTTTGTGGTTTTGTCATTTTTATTCATTTTTTTTATTTCTAAATGGTTTTTTAATTAAGTTTTATTTTTTAATTTTAGTTTTATTTGAGTGCTTCAACTTATTTCCGCGAACTGCCAAGGCAACATTTCTCATTTTTTAGTTTAATGTTTTGTTATGTTTTATCACATTTTATTTCAGTTAAAGTTTATTTTATTTCAAGTAATGAATTAATGCTTTAAGTTTTAGTTCACAAAAATAAGCCTGGTAAAAATATTTGTCTTAATCTCTAAGGAACAAGTAATGAAAACGGTGGTCCTGCAGCAGATAGTGAGACAATTCCAGACCAAACCCAGGCTGAGGAATCTCCACAGACATCCAGCGCAGCTCCTGATGCCTCAGAGGAAATACAGAGCTCTGAGGCCACTGTAGCTCACAGTGAACCAGAGGCAGCTGCTGCTGAGGCCGTTACATCAGACCAGCCTGCTGAACCCGAATCCAGCCCCTCCACGACAGCTGAGAATCCTGAAGAACCAGCACCAAGTGGTACGTTTTCACATTTACAGACCACAGCACTAGAATTTTCTGCCAGTTTCCATAACTTAAAGGGACAGTGAGCAAAGTCTTATGGAAGAACTGGCTCAGAGTAGTTCTTCAAGATTAAGGAACATAATACCTTGTGTTCTGTGCTTGTGCATGCAAATGGCTTTGGTACTTTCAAGGGACGTATCTCTAGATGCAAAACACCTTGCACATTCTCTTTTGCAATGAAGGTTTCCTGGAATACCTTTGTATCATTATAAGAAGTTAAAGCACCATTTTACAGGTAATAGTGTGTTTGTTTAACTCTAAGTAAACTGACAAGTGTCCTATTAACTGCTCGGTGACCCAGGAGTACAACACTGCTGCCCTGCTTAATTTTCCTTTTCCAGCCCTTGTTACCGAATGTTTTATTAAGGGTTTCTAGAATCTGATGGTCTGAAAAAGGTTAGGAAAACTAAACCTTGAGAAAGAAGATTTTGGCTACTAAAACCAGGTTTCATTTAGGGATTATTAATACGCTATAAATAATGGAATTAGGAGTAGTGCATTATTTTCATCTTTAACAGTAGTTCCTTTGGCCAGATCTTAAATGTGGCGAGGGCCACAGACTGCCTCACTGCCTGAATTTTAAATGTAAATGACAATTTATTCACGGATGCAAATTTCTTGGGTGCAATGTGGAAAAAAACTTTGACATTGTCAAATAACATAATGACTAACCGCAGAACAGAATGCAACAAGAAATAATACTCTGCTGGACACCCACTCTTATTTTAAATATTAATTTGATATGTTTTATTAGTTTTAGTAAGTCCAACATGAGAAACACACAGGATTATGTGAGAATTTCAGTTCATTTTCATAAAATGTATTCATCAGTATTTTTAGATTATGTAATTTGTTTGGCTACTTCAACCATTGTGAAGAAAAAAAATATGAATTGAGCCTAAATTAATGGAAATAATTCCATGCATCTCTGTTTCCACAGAAAACACAACTGAGGACCAGGCCGAATCTTCCCCACCAGAGGAAGCACCTGGTAAGTAAGGTAACATGATGCAAGACAGACCTAAAAAGTTCAGCTTCTCCTGAGGATAAATGTCTTGTCTGATTTCCCATACCACTTCATCTCTTTCAGCCTCTGGTGAAGATAGTTAAATGTGCATCATTTGGCACAGTTACTACAGAATCCAGACTAAACCACCTATTTTCAATATAATCAAGATTTCATATGCATAGTTTAAAAAATACAGTGGAACATTAGTTTATTTATTCTATACATGTATATATATATTGCTTGTTCGTTGCCAAGATATAGACCAACTGGTCTTCAGAGACTCTGTGCCTGTCTTTGTATACAAAGAATACAAACATCCCACTCCAGTTATAGTTTAGTGAATTATAATAGCTGGCTTTAACTAGAGATTTCCTTCATTATTTAATATTGGTGCCTATTTTAGTGGCTTTACCCCTCTATAAAAAATGCAAAGCGCCAAACAGAATATGAAAATTGTGGCATGCTATTTATATAATTATGTAATATTTTAACCAACTGAAGTAAAATGTTACATACATTTAAAATGACAATGGACATCATATTTGAAAAACAGGCTTTTTGGTTTTATTTATTGTATGCTGATGTTTTCCTGCAACAAATATGACAGATTGAACTCAAATGAAAGAAATGTTGTTTTTGTGGTGTGGTTTGATTTAATGTGATAATGACAGATTAATGTGATAATGAAAATAAAATAAAGTCAAATTGAACTGGGTTTTGAATTGTTGCTATTACGGAATATATAATGATGAAAGATGAACAGCAAATTGTAAACTCTCAATAGCATATTTATATTAGCAAAATGGGCAATGGAAAAACTTTTCTTTTTTTTTGTTTTCTGTTGGTGTCTTGCCTGTTATCAGTTTAATGGGAGGTTAAAAGTCTGATTGATTTTTTGAATCTGGGATGTGGTTTGTCTCCATTTACAATTTGTGATGCATGCTGGGTTCATATAGTCAGGAGGCATCTGTGATGGGTCCCAACACAGCGATTGCTTCAATCTCAACAAGTCCCCCCTGTAAAACAGAAAGTGAAGCTAAAATGAGGTATAAACACAGTGCAGGTTTATGGGATTTCCCTTCCTTTTATCTCAAGGCGCTCCTCAATAAGTCATATAATTTAAGGTGTGAGTTGGATTTCGTGTAAAAGTTTAATACTTACACTACTGTTCAAACGTTTTGGCCGGTAAGACTTTTAAATGTTTTGACAGAAGTCTCTTATACTCACCAATGCTGCAATTATTTGATCAAAATCAGTAATATAGTGAAACATTTTTACAATTTAAAATGAACTGTTTTTAATATATTTTAAAATGTAATTATTACTCCAGTCTTCAGTGTCACATGATCCTTCAGATATCATTCTAATATGCTGATTTGATGCTCAAGAAACATTTCTGATTATCATCAACTTTTTTACATTTTTTTTTTTTTTAAAGCTACTGACTCCAAACTTTTAAACGGTAGTTTATAGTTACCTGGTTGTCTTATCAAACACCACTAACTAGTCTGTGTTTAATACTCACTCTGGGCAGGGCAGCTACTTGATAGGCAGCTCTAGCTGGGAAATTGCTCTTGAAGACTTAGAAAAAGAAAAAAAACAACAAAGTTTTCAGACTTTGGGAAACTCTGGGCTTTTTACTGATGACAAAGATAAACAAAACGGCGTGTAAAGTTGAAACTGACACTTTGTGTCTATAAGCTATATAAGATATAATCTTCATCTTGAATAGTCGACTGCTGCAGTTCTTGTGATATGAAAAGCAGCCTCTTATGCCTGTGTGTATATGTATCATTAATTGCATCAAGTTTTAAAGAAATAATGACATGAATTCAGTTGAGAGTATTTGTTGACGCTGCAGGTTTGCATGTCACATCATGGAAAGTTCAGTGTGGTAGGAGGCAGTGATGATGGGTTGTCCTCGTAAAGAGGAGGCTTTCGTTTCACAGAACTGCACTGTATCCCTTTACACGCAGACAGGATAGGATTACCCATCAGCTTTGTATTCAAGAGGAAATACCCAGGGATGTACAGAGGCATCATTGTGTAACATCTGAATAATCAATATCTTGCATAAAGCATTGCCACTAAAGTGCAGGATGGGAAGTAAAGTTATTTTAGGGAAGGTATATAGGAAACACAAATGTCATGATTGTTTTTAATTCCACAACAAAGCACACCAGTGTCACTCCCAATTATGAGGATTTCTACATTACCAAGGCTACTGAAACTGTAAGGGAAATCTCTGGTTGCATGAGTATGTGACACTCTGTGATGAATTATTCCACCATGACTCTTTTATTCATACTCACACTGCTTGTAAACATCATTGACGTTATTGAAGTCATTAATGTCTGCCAACAGCACTGTGGCTTTGACAACTGCAAAAAAAATAAAAAGTGTGCTTTATAAAATGCCTGAAAATTTGTAAGAGAGAGCAGACATGTTCAAGGAATAGTTCACTCAAAAATTTAAATTTGCTGAAAATTTACTCTCAGGTCATCTGAAATGTAAATAAGTGTTTCTTCGTCAGAAAAAAATTGGAGAAATGTAGCATTACAGTCATTTGCTCAGCAATGGATCCTCTGCAGTCAATGGGTGCCATCAGAATGAGAGTCCAAAAAACATCATAAACACCTGATAAAAACATCACAATCCACACAACTCCAGTCCATCAATTAATGTCTTTTGAAGTGAAAAGCTGCACGTTTGTAAGAAATAAATCCACCATTATGACATTTTTAACCTCAAACCATTGCTTCGGATTCCCATTTGGAATGCAGCATACATCCTGGATGGCCTGAGGGTGAGTACATTTTCAGCAAATTTTTATTTTTGGGTGAACTATTGGTTGAAGCAGGTGATGCTTGATGATATACCATTTTCATATCCACATCCAGCAGCTTTCAGAATCTCCCCCATGTTAATGAGTGCCTATGAAGTTGTAAGGAAAAAACACAGAAACATGCATAATTACATAACTACCTGTATCCCATATTAGACTTTTTAGTGAAAATGACTACTTTGTGTACCAAAACTTGTTCATTTGTGTATTAAAGTCAACATGAAATCCAAACTGACCATATTTACTTAATATATTCATTACTTAAAATATAATTCTAATACATGATTGTGAATAAATCATTTATTCAAAAAAAAAAAAAAAATCTTAAAAATGTCACCAATTATTTAAGGGCTACTGTATGTTTTGTCACCTGCTTGGCCTGAGCCTGAACTCCTCCCGACACCAACTGTCCACCAACGTCCATGCCGAGCTGTCCTGAGATGTACATCGTACGGTCCACCAAAACAGCTTGGCTGAATGTAAAAACAATATAATTTAAAATATGAGTTAATAGTGAACTCTGATTTTAGAAGGAATAGGGACGTTTTACTCATACGTTACAATGCATTGTGGGAAATGTTGTCCTCCTCTGCCTTCTGCTGGCACAACCAGTGCACTGCAGTTATAACTAGCCCAACAGCCAATCAAGTTTTCTTGCTTTATTTAAGGTTGTGCACAGTATATTTGGATTTTATTAATCATAAATTGGATACTGAATATTATACATTATATATTAAAATATCACACAGTAGCATTGCAGACCACAAAGATCAAGTGTTAGTTCAGCTTGAGATCATAGTCCAAGACAATATCAAGTCGAAGTTAATATGTGTCTAATACAAGACAGCAAGTTATATAATGCAAAAATGAATGCCAGTTGTTTTAGCACAAGATTTACGCAACTGCAAGGAAACTAAAGATCATAGGTCAGCTCATACATTAAATCTCATCAATATTTATCCAAGCTGGTTTAAATGAAGTAATCAGCTGAGCATAAAGTGAAATGTCATGTTTTGCATATATTGTATATTATATACATTAACCTAGTGAAATACAGAAATACTTAACATAACCACACTTTTAAAGCAGAACAAACCACGTTGACCTCTTGTCGAGTGGATGAACTTTACATCTCCTCTTACTGTCTGTTGGTTGAAACACTAACACCCCATTGTAACCGTGCATTTTATGCAAAATATATAGATAAATTATAAATATATAGATAAATAGATACATGTTTTTTTAATCTATCTATCTATCTATCTATCTAGTACGTGTCTCTTTTTTGAGAAACCTTATATTTTTATATTTTAAAAATCATAAAACTTTGGTATTATGGAGCGTTCCAGAAAACATATAATGCATGCATAAAATCCCTATTTTCAAATTTAAAGTAGTTTGGAATCTAAATGCTATTGTTCTGTAACATTGATGTGATCGAGAAGACTTACCTGTATATGCCCTGTCTAATAGGGGCTTTGGGTGTATATGGGATTTTTCTCTGAATAGAAGCCATCTCGTCCGAACAGTTTATGATAAGTCGCACCAAATCTCCAGCACAAAGTTGCTGATTGCGCTTTCTAAAGACACGGCCCGAACAAATATTGCATTGCAGCCTGTGTCAGGCATTTTGTTGATCAGTGCTGCTTGTTAAATGCATAGCTGGTAGTGCTTTATGTAAAAATCACACTTATCCATATGTTAGAGCATGTCACGTCTGCGTTTGTTGGGGAACGTAAACATGATGGTTTGATTTGACAGCAGACAGACTCTCACCTGAAGAGTCCGATGGCGGATGGAGCAGCTGCAGTGTGAATAATCTTCTTAACCGCAGACATCTCTGAACACTGAGATCCAAACGACTCCCGTGAAGCACAACTGTCAGCAAACTTCCAGTTGAGTTAATGAATGAGTGCAAAGCAGGTTTATAGGGATTCACTTGCAGTAGGCGTCAGGGATTCCTACCATAACGACCCATATAGAGACTTTACAATGTCAACAAAATGTCGCACAGTATGGAACTGCATTTGGAATAAAATTCAAGGAAATAAATGGTAGACAGAACATATATGGTTAAACAAGCTGATACAGGTCTTTATGAATAAATACATTAGTTGTCACTTGACAAAATAAATCAGAGCTTTGTGTAATAGAGTGATTACGGTAATTCGTGTAACCAGTCAAATTGTTCAATATCTTCATCAGAATCAGAATTAGCTTCATTCACCAAGTGTCCGCAAAAACACGAGAAATTTGTTGTGGTTTTTTAAGGAGAATATTCATCAATATCTTCATAGTTTTTAATGGTTTGTAGGCCTGTAGGTACTGTAGTTTTCAAAATGTTCATAGTTTAAATAATTGGCTTGAGAGAATGTCAAAATCATATTCAAACCATAAGTATTATGTTTTTGTAACTTTAACCTAAAAAAAAAAAAAATTGTTCAAAACATTTCTATTTAAGAAAATATTTTGGAACTAGAACATGTTAATTTTCTAAGACTGGAAATCACCATTTAAAATTTCCTTTTGTTTTCAAGTTACTTTGTGTATTTAATAGTGTTCCCCAAATATTTAACAATATTAAATATACTGTTTTTAAATAAGTCCACATGGGGTTTAAGGAGATAAGTAACAGACCTTTATTCAAAAACTCTATGCAGAGTGCAAAAATAACATACATTATGAATAATGCACAATAAATTAGAGTGTTCAGTAAAAATGTGCCTATGTAAATGTCAGAGTATGAAATAAACTGATATAACTCACAACTGCAGGTAATGTAAGGCATTGGTAACATCCCTAACTATTTTATGAATAAGCTTTGTAAAAAAAGAAAAATCATTAGCAGACTATACTTCAAACCATCATCAGTCCACAATCAGGGCACGAACATTGCGAGAGTCATTTTAATGTCTATTTAAAACAACTCATCCTTCTCTGAAAAGATTCAGCAACTGGTTTAGGTCATTCACATTACTGGCATTGTTACATTACTACGTCTTTGAGTTGCCGTATTGCTTTTGGTAAGTATGGAGAGACTCAATAGGCCTAGTAATGATGGTACCATTACCATAATGAGAAACACAAAATCACTGCATTGAAATGACTCAATCTTTGAAAAAGACCAGAAGAAAGACAGACAGTTCAAAGCCAAGCAACCCCTGAGATAAAGCGAGAACTTTAAAATGGGGCACAGGAAAAGTAGTTCTCACTTCCTCACACAAATACTTGCCACGAATTATCAATGAGCCAGTGGCAGTGAAGAGACCACAGGGAAGACGTCACACAGAAACATTCAGAAACCGAGAAAGTGACACTCAGCATAAATAAGCCATGCATATTTACAAGCGGTGGACAGATGTTTCAAACCTCACTTTGTGCCAACAAGGAATTTTGATGGGATGGGAAGCATAGCTGCAGGAATGGTCTCATTTCTCTCTAAATTAATACCAGTAAAGATGACTGTGACATCTCTACTGTAACATGGTCCCATATTAGCAGAATACTAACTTATAGCTAGGTGATGCAAACTTCAAAAAGAGGGTTATCAAGCACTCTAAGGCATTCTCTACATTTGATTGTCTTTGGTTTAGTAATCCATTCACACCTAAAAATGACTTTTCAGCAGTCCAACCAGCATTTCTTAAGAATTCAGCCTCAAAACTTCACATTTTCACAGCAATTTTTGCCTTGGATTCATTTACAGTATTAAGAAAGTATTAACCACAGATGTAGAGATGGCTTGAATTTGAAAGTTAAAGAACAAAAGAAAAGCCTAAGCTTCCTAACAATAGAAAGTGAGACTGATTAAGATTGTGAATAATTTGTTCCATTTAAAGTGAACTACCTTTGAATTCTAAAGAACAAAATAACAAATCGTGATTTTATGCTTTATACATCCACTGGGACCTTCTTCAAATTTACAAACAGCAGGAGTCTAGAATAAGACGCATCAGTACAAAGATTGAACACAGAAGGGGAGATAAGATCTGGCCAGCCAGCTTTGAAGCTTCAGCATCTGTGAAGTTGGTTAGAAGTTCTGCTGCCGGCGTTTCTTCGCATCCATGGCATCAAGGATGGGTTGCCTCTTGGCTGTGTAGCGCTGCCGCAGTTCTTCAATCTCTCGCTCCATCATGGGGTCCAGAGCAGAAAGGCGCATCTGGAGCTCCTCAAAATCCAGGTTTTTCAGCTTCACAGACAGAAACAAACAGTGATTCATCTTATTCAGCTTTATGCATAAACAAAAAACACCATTAGAGTGCTTACAAAATCGAAATCTCCATCTTGTGGCACTTTCCAATTATCAGGGAAAGCGGTTTTAGAAATTAAACACGGGTCCTGCTGGTTGTGATTGTAACCCTCTTGTGCTTTATTTGAGTCTTGTTTGTCAAAGTAGTCCATGAAGGATGGACGCTGAATTTGCTGAGATGTAGCATTTCCTATTTAAAGTAAAAAACATCAGATTAAACATTTCTCAAAGCAAAGCAAAACTTTTAAAGGGATAGTTCACTCAAAAATGAAAGTTCTGTCATTAATTACTCACCCTCATGTCGTTCTGAAACACGTAAGACCTTCGTTCATCTTCAGAACCCATATTAAGATATTTTTGATGAAATCTGAGAGCTCTCTGATCCTCCATAGACAGCAACGCAACTGTAATATTCCCAGGTCCAGAAACGTAGTAAGGACATCGTTAAAACAGTCCATGTGACATCAGTGGCTCAACTTCAATATTGCAAAGTTACGAGAATACTTTTTGTGCGCAAAGAAAACAAAAATAACCACATAGAGGAAAGCGCACGCATGCGTCGTGATACTCTCGATAATTGAATAAAGTCATTATTTTTGTTTTCTCATACCTTCATAAAATTACGGTTGAGTCACTGATGTCACATGGACTATTTTAATGACGTCCTTACTATGTTTCTGGACCTGGGAACATTACAGTTGTGTTGCTGTCTATGGAGGGTCAGAGAGCTCTCAGATTTAATCAAAAATATCTTAATTTGTGTTCCGAAGATGAACGAAGGTCTTACGGGTTTGGAACGACATGAGGGTGAGTAATTAATTTTTGGGTGAACTATCCCTTTAATATTAAAAAAAGACAAACACTCACTCCTCATTGAGCCGAAATCTTCCTCCTCCTCATCATCACTGTTGATGACCATGGTGCCCAGGTCAGACTCCAGCATGGTGCTGCCGTGTTCGATCATGGTCTGAGCGCCGTCACTCATGGTGCCTGTGGCTCTCATGGTGCCAGCGCTCTCTGAACCAGACTTCACCA
Source organism: Tor tambroides (assembly GCA_021397915.2). Taxonomy (NCBI): domain Eukaryota; kingdom Metazoa; phylum Chordata; class Actinopteri; order Cypriniformes; family Cyprinidae; genus Tor; species Tor tambroides. The sequence goes on along the minus strand of JAFVLL020023056.1, from coordinate 15,789 downwards.
TGGTGTGGGAATCCACTTCCACTTCCTCATCCTGCACAATGCAGTCACATACAACATCAGCTAAAACACAAACGCTGATGTAATCTGAACAACTAATATGCAATGTCTGTGAATTAACTAACCGAGTTCTCGTCATCCTCCTCCAGCTCTCTCTGCTGCTCCTGTTGTCTCTTGGCCTTCATCTCCATGGCTTCTGTGATCAGGTCCCGCAGGATGGTCACCGGCTTAGCATTGGTTATAAACGGATGCTGCCGAATAGACAATGAAAAGCATACCAGATGTTTATGATCACGACTTGGATGGAAAACCAAAAAAAAATAAAAAATCCCCCCCTCCCCAAAAAATAAGGAATGAATAAATAGCTGTATGAATCATAAACAGGAACTAGTAGTTAGCAATATTTTTGTCTCTTCCCATACTTGCAGCAGTTGAGTGGCCGTTGCTCTCTGCTCTGGGTTCTTCACCAGACATTTCTTCACAAAATCTGTAAATTCATCACTCCACAGCTCTGGCTTGCGGAAAGTGGGTGGAGGGTTTGTGGGGATCATAAAAATAGCCTGATGACACAAAAAGACAAAACAAGACACTATCGCCAACCAGTTTCTTGTCAAAATTTCACATAAAGGACTTCTCAGTATGTTCTACTCACTCTCATTGGATGAATGTCTGCATAAGGAGGCTTTCCTTCGGCCATTTCTATGGATGAGATGCCAAGAGACCAGATATCTGCCACGCAGTTGTAGCCGATCTCCTGGATTACTTCAGGGGCCATCCAGAAGGGTGTTCCTATAACGGTGTTCCTCTTTGCCATTGTGTCCTTTTGTGGTTGTTACAAATAAACATGACTAGTTCATGAAACATGATATACACAACCAGTTGGATACACTTAACTGAAACTGATCTTAGATGATAATGGATGAGAGAAAAACCTTTGATTTGGATGCTTAAGTACTTAGAAATTTAATGTAAATAGTATATATATATATATATATATGTGCTACACACACACACACATATATGTGTATGTGTGTATACATATGTGTGTGTGTGTGTGTATATATACATATATATATATACACACACATATACTTAATTTCTAGTGACACTTAATTTCTAGCGATTATGGTAGATTTGATTGCACAGATACTATTTAAACTAAACTGAGCTAGACAATGACATCTCTGAATTCAATAGTGAAATACCCTTAACTGAAAATTGAGTGTTTAATTTTATCATTATACATTACTGACACTCTATCCTCCAATTTGATACTGTTAAGTGCTTTGACACAATCTGTATTGTTAAAAGCGCTATATAAATAAAGATGACTTGACTTGACATATACACACACACACATATATATATATATATATATACACACACACACACACACACCTAGGGCTGTGGGATCAATCGAAATCGAATCGTAATCGCTATTTGAGACGTTGCGATTTGCTAATCGCAAATCCTGCGATGTGGACGCGATATTATATGCATATGCATGACTGCCAGCCTTGAGTGGCATTCTTACTAACCAATAGAGTGAGCGCACCTCCGTTCTCCCTGATCAGCACTGCTCTAGCCAACTTCGTAAACGCCCACCATTTAAAAAGGGTCAGATCAAAAGTTAGGCAAATTAAAACTAAAGAAAAACGTATGTAACTTAAGCTTCGAAATGACAGACAACGAACAAAAAAGGTAATTTGCAAGAGCTCCCTTATCGGTTCTGCTTTCAGTACTGGAGAATAAAAGATACATTTTTAGATGTTTTTATTAGTAGGCTACATGAACGTTATCTTACACATTTTATCTCCCCAAGAGATTAATTTGAAATAAGTTTATAATGCACACCGCTAATCTAGGCGATCGCGACACAGCCCGTGCCTCTGAATGCTTTCATACTCGCGCTGCTCTGGGCCCGCTGCGCATCTCCCGCGTCCACGGACCAGCCGCTTACACGCAGCCTGTCTCGTAATGCTCTTTATACTCACGGTCTCGCGCCCGGTTCTACCGCTGGCCCTCACGAGCGCATCTGGCAATATGGATGAGCTCTGGACGACAAAAGAACCTGTGTCAATCCTGCGCCTGTCTGTTTAAAACGAATGTAAATTAAGTCGAACTGCTTGTCAATTTCACTTGGATGAAATGAAACATTCAGCACATTTCCCACTTGTTCTTAAAATCCCAAATACTGATGCCGAAAAAGCCTTTGACAGAGTGGAGTGGAGCTTTCTTTTCAGCTGTCTAGAGAGATTTGGTGTGGGTCCAAATTTTTTGACTTGGGTAAAACTCTTATATGCTTCTCCTTTCTCTTCTGTTATTACAAACAACACTAGTTCACAATATTTTCCATTGTTTAGGGGAACTAGACAGGGTTGCCCTCTGTCCCCGTTATTATTTGCAGTGGCAATTGAACCTTTAGCCATTTTGCTGAGGTCAACCTCAGATATCCAGGGTATATTTAGGGGGGACAGAGAGCACAAATTATCACTCTATGCAGATGACCTACTTTTATTTATCGCAGATCCTCATAATTCTCTCCCTCATGTTATGACTGCACTTGAGTGCTTTAGTCGTATTTCAGGATACAAACTCAACCTCTCTAAGAGTGAATTATTTCCTATAAATCACGTAGCAAAAAATACTTCCTATTCTCCTTACCCACGGTAGCCCTGATAAATTTACATATTTAGTGGTTGTTTCGAGAAATATTTCTGAACTATTTAAGCTCAATTTTACTCCCCTCTTAGAACAAACTAGGATATCCCTTGAAAAATGGTCTAAGCTCCCCACTTCTTTGATTGGTAGGATCAATGTATTTAAAATGAGCACTCTCCCTAAATTTTTGTATGTGTTCCAAACTATACCTATTTACATTAAGAAATGTTTTTTTGCCTAATGTAAATAAAAGATAATTCCGTCTTATCTTTTGGAATATGAACCCCCAGAATACGCGCCTCATAATTTCTGCAAACCCTAAAGAACAGGATGGCCCTCCCAAATTTTCAACTATATTATTGGGTCAGGAATCTGAGGGCTTTGACTCCATTGGCAAGGTCTACATTACATAATCATGTACCAGATTCAGTCCAGATAGAATCCTCAACCTGTCTTCCTTCCTCGCTTTCAGCTCTTCTATTCTCAATTCCTTGCCGATGGGTCTGGATTCTCAATCGTTGCACCAATGGTATGGAACTCCATTCAGATTTGGGCCTCAAATTCGCAAATTTTTCTGATGGCAGAGAGGTTCAATTTGTGCTCCAGTTGCCAGAAATCTCTGCTAGATTTTTTTCAGCCTCTGAATGACCAGACATTCTTGCTATGGCAAGAAAAAGGTATCTTAACATTTAAAGATCTTTTTGCTGATGGCTGCTGCTTGTCTTTTGCCCAATTAGAATCTCAATACCTAAAGCCCACTTTTTCAGATATCTACAGGTGCGCGATTTCACACACAAGAATTTTCCCTCTTTTCCCTCCCTTCCTGAACCAAACCCTATTGATCAACTTTTTCCTGACGGTCCAGAACAAAGAGGAACCATCTCTGGCTTATATTCAAAACTTGTATCATTATTTTCCACTTCTATAACTACACAAAGAGACTCCTGGCAACTGGACCTTAATATCTGCCTGACGGACGAGGAATGGAATGAGGCTATTTATAGAATTCATGGATCTTCTATTTGTGCTGGACACAGCCTTATTCAATTTAAAGTAGTATATAGACTTCATCTTTCCAAGGCCAAGCTGGCAAAGATGTATCCCTCTGTTGACCCCATTTGTACAAGATGTAAACAGTCCCCTGCTACATTAGCCCATATGTTTTGGCTATGTCCTAGTCCATCTGTTTTTGGTCACATATTTTTTTTATCTTATTCTAGAATATTTTGTAAAGATGTTTGTGCAAATCCTCTAACTGCCATCTTTGGTAATGTATGTGAAAATAACACTTTGTCAAAAAGTGAATTGGACCGCATTACTTTTACTTCTCTTTTTGGCAAGAAGCATTGATTTTAATTAATTGGAAACAACAGCTTCCACCTTCTTTTAAACAGTGGGCCAGAGATGTGTTACAATTTCTGAGTTTGAAAAATAAGACTTAATTTAAAGGGGCTCCAGTTCAAAGTTCACTGCCATATGGTGTCCTTTCATACCATCTCCAAAACCAAGAAAAGTATAATCAAAGTGGACTAACTGATGGCTATTGTGTTTGCTTGTGATTTAGTGATGTTATTTTCCTTTTCTTTATGGTACAAATAATGTAAAAGCACAATGTCTATATGCATGATGTGTTGTTAGCTGTGTCGATATGTGAATGTATATTTTTGATTGTTATCTAAATAAATATAAAAAAAAAAAAAAAAAAAAAAAAATCCCAAATACTTAAAAATGAATAAATCAGCCCGTGTAACATGTAATACTTTAATAATTGACTAAAGAAATACAGTTCTTTATTTATAAAAAATAAACAGATCTTTCCTGTGAAATTCAGTAATTCTGTAAAAGTAGTAATACCATTATAATCTTCCTTGCAGAAAAAAAAAAAAACATTAGAACCCCTCCCAAAACACAATAGAAAATTTAATGGATTTAAGGGTTATAATGTAACGTATTTGGTATTTGATGTACCTATTGCGGGATGTAATCTAGCAGATGGCAACCAACAGAACAACAGTAATTCCTATTGGAATAATGCCCAAAACAAAAAGGAATTTTGTAATGGTTTTTATGCAAACTACAAGAATTTCTGTGATGGTTTCTATTTTTTTTTTTTTTTTTTTTTTTTCAGCAGGGTAATGATACTCATACTGTGCTGCACATTATTGACAATACTGAGCTGAAGCTTGACTTTGCAAATTTAAAATCGCAAATCAAATCGCAATCGCAATATCTGTCAAAAAAAAAAAAAAATCGCAATTAGATATTTTCCCCAAATCGCACAGCCCTAACATACACACATATATAAATATATACACACACACACACATATACATATATATATATATATATATATATATATATACACACACACATATATTTAATTAATAACTAATTAATTAATGAATGATTTGGACTCAAAGATAAAAGAGCCACTTCCACACTATGGAATTACACTTTAATTTATTAATTTTTTTTAAATTCACCAAATAACAATGAAAAAAAGACAAACGAGCAAAAAGCGCTTGATGTTTTATATTTATAATGACTTTAATAAATTTAAAAAAAAAAATGTTGAGTAGTGTTCAAACCTTTAACTAGTAGTTCTACATTAAACCAGATAGGTTTAATACTCACAGTAAGTTGTCCAGCCACTCCGAAATCAGCTAGTTTAGCATGGCCTTCTGTGTTGAGGAGAATATTGCCTGCTTTGATGTCCCTGTGGATTTTCCTCATGAAATGGAGATACTCCAGACCTTTCAAGGTGGATTTGAGGACTGTGGCGATCTCATCTTCAGTAAGCTTTTCAAGAAGAAAAAAAGACAGTTATTAACCATGCAATGAAGTTCTACAGTGTATTTACAGTTGTCTTTTCATTTACCGTTTTGTTGCGCAGTCTGATGATATCAGACACCGATCCAGCACCACAGTACTCCATCACAATCCACAGATCTGTGTTCTTGAAATAGCTGCCATAGTACTTCACCACATAAGGACTGTTAAAATACAAGAAAAGAGTAACTGCAGTGTTGGGAAATGTTTTACATAGGGCCAATAATAAAATATTAATAAAAGGTTACTTCTTATTCATTAATGGCTGTTTTACCTGTCACATTGCTGCATTATGGAGATCTCTTTGATGATCTCCTGCAGGTCTGATTCGACAGGAACCTGTTTAATGGCCACAACCTGGCCTGATTCCTTGTGAATAGCTTTAAAAACACTGCCATATGATCTGAACCAAAAAACATTCATTATAGGAAATTTTTATACAAGACTTATGCATTCAACTTCACTTAATATGTATAATGATAATACAGACCCTTCTCCAAGTTTTTCAAGAACATCAAACACTTCCTCTGGCTGCTTGGTAAGACTATCTTCACTGAGTTTCTTCAGCTTACTGTCATGAATAAACACAATCGTAGTTTATGTAATACATAAAACGTCACAGGTCCAGACAGCAGAAGTTAAAATGTAACCTAAACTTATATATACACCAATAAACATAACAACAACTAATTTTGTAGGTATATTTAATTACGAACATTAAGATATTAACCAAATATTCCATTCTAGTTCGTTAACTGATCTGCAGTTTCAGTTTGGTTAGTAAGATGAGGCCTGTAAATATTAGCCCGACTAATAGCTGGTTAGCCGAGCTCATCTTTTCACTTACTTTTTGGGCACCGAATGCTCCATTCTTGTTATTCTAATGAACAGGTAATTTCCGATTAATTCCAAACACCTTCTTTGCTCAAAACTCAACAAATAAAGCAATAATGCATGTTTTGTTTGGACTTTCAGGAAGCACTCTCTGTATTTCCGTGCCGCCGCTAACGATGTGAAGCGAGCTGACGTGTGGGATTTTCCGTGACAAACAGTACTTCAAAATAAAAGTCCTATGCGCGTCATCGTTAAGACTAAAATACTGTAACTGTTCACTGTTTATTCGATTATATACTCATTTTTATTTGTATAGTAGTAAATATATCGCTTGAGACTCAGCAAGGTGCAATAATGGAGACTCGTTTACAGTATTGCAGCAGAAAATAAATTATACATCTACATTAACATCATGAATCGATTAAAAATCAAGTTTAAGAGTTACAGTGGATTTCATTTAGTTTCATATTTAGGGGAAGCTATTTAATATTGTTTAAATATCCCTCAGAGAGGTAAAACACGAGTCTCCTCTTCACATGCTCCTATTAGATGAAATGAGTCAGATTCAAACATATAATGGTATTTAGTTATTACAATTAGTTAGTTTCTGTTCTCTACTATGATTGGCTGAGCAGTTTTCACAGGCCATTTCACTTTTTATCACTTCACTTGTTCACAAACCAGAAGCGGTACATCGAGAGCAAGAAGCAGAGTTTGCTTAGAGTTGGTTTGTACACCAAATTGGGAAATGGAAAGCCCAGAGTGACTCTGTAGATGAATAGGAAGGGGAAATATACAAAACTAACTGTCCAGTTTTTGTCTAAAACTTATATTACTCAGTTTTGTTTATTGTAAGCAATAACACACTCACACTTGTTCTGCAATGCTGAATATCTAGATGTCATACTTAAACTGCTATTGTGGAATCCTTGAGAATTCCTCCTTCACCCATAAGAGGACAGCTATCCACTGGACAGTGTGGACAGTTTGTCACTCTGGGCCCCAGGGCTGTTGTCAGGGCTCCAACTAAACAGCCAATCCCTGGCAAGGTTGTACATGCAGTCGAAGTGCTGCCTAGCAACCGATTATTGGGTTATGGGCTGTTTTGCCCCATTACAGTGGCATTAAGGGGACAGAGAGGAAAAAGAACAGAGCAGTCACGCTTGTGTTGGTATCATCTATTTGTCAATCTATGTATCTATGGGGATGGACTACTAAGAACAGCTGCCAGGGAAGCCCATTATTCATTGGCTGAAAGATGCTGATCCAATCAGAATATTATATTTTGAGAGAGGGAGAGAGAGCACAGGCAGATAGATTAGAGGGAATAGAGGGAAAGCGAGGAGGGCGGCATGTGCATGAGTGAGTGATAAGTGGGGAGGGAGGGAGAGAGAGAAGGGACAGATATCAACACACACCACGTCACAGCAGCAGATTGCAGGCAGAACGTCAGAGCAGACAGGATATAGCCGCATAGAACCAAAGCCAGCACCATCATTAGACACTGAATCAGGAGTATAGCATTGGATACTGTTCTGCCTAAAGCTGGAAGAGAGTGTGTGGAAGACACACACAGAGCACAGCGTGATACAGCACTGGATAAGTGTGGCGTTAATGAGAAGAGTTGTGGAGAATGAGTCTTGACCCTGTTCAGGTCATGAAGGGGCAAGACCCCATGCCCAACACCTGCCCATCAGCCTCAAACGGTGATAGCCAAGCATCCTGGGATGACAGCAAGGATATCCATGAAAATGTAGGTTCTACAAAGAAGCCCAAATCAGTAAGTGTCCCATTTGTGAATTCACATTCAGTTTGTGCATAATATTTGCATAGACAACTCTAACATTCATTGTGACGTGATTTTTCCTATCACTTCTGTCCTTTTTCTGGCGAGGTCACACTTTTGCCGGCTATGAAATGTTTACATACTTTAGTGCACGTTTCAGCGCCCACTTTTAATTCAAGTCTTTTTTCCAGTCATATTTTTCCCTTCATACTGATCTGTAGCTTGTCAGAACAGCATAATTACATGAAATATAATTACAAGAGGAGAATAGCCTTTTATGTTGTGATGCCTGGTTGTGGTGTCAGTGTTTGTAAAACAGAAACAGAACAGGTTTCATGGGATAGGAGGGGTGATAGCACTATTAGGTAACAGTACTAATGTAAGGAGATAATGCCATCGGAGGTACAGCAGGTGCAGCTCATTTTAAGTCGTCCGCTGCTTATTTAGACTCTGCTAACACCACCGTAAAGATATCGAAATGCCATCTGTCATATGCTGTAGTGAATAAAATAGTGACACTGCTGACAAGGGCAGAGATTTTGTCTGGCCTAGTGCATTTGTTTTGTAACTTAGACAACTTTAAATGTTATTAAATACACTTTGGATGGCACAGTCGCTTTAACAGACATAAAAACGGCTCAGCATGTGCAACAGGCAGCTGGTCAACACCATGTGGATAATACCCCTCTCCGCCGTAGCCTTTAGCTCTATACTTACTCTAAGCGTTACTGGCCTTTTCCAGATCTATTAATAACCTGCAATGCCGTTCTTCTCTTTGTTGTCCTCTTGTACTCTCCCATTTCCAACACTTGCACTGCTTGCCTCAGACTGACTCAGAAGTGATTCATGGTTCCCATTCCGAGCATTGTCTAGTACAGTTAGTATAGAAAGTTTGCCACTTTAACCTGTATAAACCCACATAAATGAAATAATGGAAATTATATTAAAATAAATTATTTGAGTGGGTGATTTATTTTATTTTTTTGTAGAAACGCATGCCTTAAAGTATTGATTACAAAAAAAAAGTAAAATATTTCCAGCGTTAATGACCAGTTCATTTACTGAATGTACATTATAGTGTAATTTGTCATAATGGGAACCTGCCATTGGTCAGCTATATAAATGATAATATACAAACATATACATTTAAATATTTACTTTAAGTAATCAATGTTGCAAAATTACAACAGACTCTACTATTCAAAAGTGTGGAGTCAGTAAGATGTTTCGTTTCTGAAAGAAATTCAAACTTTTATTCAAGGATGCATTTGATCAAAAGTGACAATAAAGACTTGAATAAACATTGAAAAAATAACAATAAGAAATATTTCCTGAGCAGCAAATCAGTATATTAGAATGATTTTTGAAGGATCATGTGACACTGAAGACTGAAGTAATGATGCTGAAAATTATAATAGAAAACAGTTGTTTTAAACTGTAATAATATTTCACAATATTACTGTTTTTACTGTATTTTTGATCTTCTTTCAAAAGACTTGTTTTAAAAAAAAAAAAAAAAAATCTTACCGACCCAAAACTTTTGAATGGTGTACAATAAAAAGCACAGGACAACTTGCCCAACAACAACAATAATAATAAAACAATTTAGCCAAACCTGATATTGAAATAATAATATTAATAATAATTAAACCTGGTTAAAAATGCCTCTTGTCAGATTTGACAAAAATTAAAGCTCCATGACTTGTTAGCTAATAAACACCCATTGGGAAAACAGTTAACCTTTTAAAATGACATTGACCCAAGCATCTTCTTCAGTTTCATTGCCAGCAATGATCTCTGAAATGATTTGTAGAAGGTTTAGTATCAACTGGTCTTTATTGTGAAATCTCAAGGCCTAGTTTCCAAATAAAAATGGACAATTTCTCAGATTTTACATGACTTAGCACAACAAAACAAAATTTTTGAAGGGGGGTGTGTCTTTCTATATGCCCACTTCATATTCTTAAGGAATATCTACAGCGTACAGCTTGAGTTTCTGTTTCCGCTTGGTCAAAGGGAAAGAAAACACAGAGTTTACTTAGTTTATTTACCGGAAGATTGTTTCCCAAGACGAGCTGCTACTAACACTCAATCTTGAACCCCCCTGTCGTGTCTGTAACTGTATCTGTGACAGTATAATTAACGTGTCTCTATATCAAGAGTTTGAACCATGAATAACACTGCATACTGCTGAGTAAGCATTTGGGGAGCTTTTTCAAGCACACGGTTTATATAACACATCTCTTCTCCACCGGAGAGCTAAACCCCTCTATAGGAACAGCCACTCCAAAGTGATACAATATCACTTACCCATGAGTCTTTTGTTGAATCAGAATTCATTTTTTCCAATATTGTTGTTGGTTTTACTCTGATCATAATAGGAATATTTGGTGGTTCTTTTCTCATCATCTGTTGTATTTGCTTTCTGCCCCACCTGTATTTACCTATTCATTTCCAACCATGGCAATCTCTCCAAACCAGAGCTTATATTTATTGTAACATGCATTACATAACAGACAAATCTGTATACCTGTGACGTGGAGGTTGATATGAAATGTTATTTTATGAAGGGACCTGTGAGGCGGGCCAGGAAGGTGGAGGGAGGCATATTCTTTGTAAGTATTTTCAAAGGGTCATGCAGATTTTCATCTCTGCCGTCTCATTAACAATCTGTTCTGCTTTGCTCTACTAAACGCATGACCTTTTGACCCACAATATGGACTTACACAAACAAATACGTTAATGCATTTTAAGAGCTCAGTTTGATGGTGGTTTCAATACATTTGACAGTGTTTAAGTCACATTACTGGGTGCAAAGAAAATTCATTTTGAAATCCATTTCTGTCATTCAGTAGATATATTATTGTGTCTGCCAGTGGTGTTTAACTAAAGGCAAGAGATATATGCCTTTAAGTTTTGATGTGCCTGTGCAATGCATTCAACATTTTTTGCTTTATGCATTAGAAATTGTGATTTCTTGTGATTGAACACAAATGAAAGACAGAAAATGGCAGAATGAAAAAGTTGAATAAGCAGAATCACAAAATCACACACAGTGGTGTCCAAAAATCTAAAACTAAGAGTGAAGTGAAAATCATTTTTAATGCATTTTTTATTACACACACACACACATATATAAATGTATAAGTACAGAAATTATTTACCTATGCAATCAGAAAAATTAACAAATTTCACAAATTTATGAATTTGTTTAACTTTGAAATAGTATAGAATTCAAATTTGAATATATAAATGTGAAAAATAATTAAAAATTTGAATATATTATTTTTCACTAAAATACGGTGAAAAAGTACCCAAGGTACTTCTGCTATCATTTCATTTTTTTTAATTTTTTTATTTTACTTACAGGAACTAGGAGTGGCAATGTATTTGAATAATTAAATAAAATATATATAAAAACTAAAATGATCAAAATGCATAATTTCAGAAGTTTCAATAACAGAATGTACTTCAGGGTGTTTTTACTAATGAATTAACTTGTCTTTTATAGTTGTATGTGATTATTTTGCTTTGTTGTGTTTCTTAAAATGATTTTTCTTCTTCTGACAAATAGCAGTTTTACATAGCTAGAAGAAATTACATAACTAGGAAAACAATTCTATTCATTTTTTAAACAATTTCTATGACTTTTCCAGGTCCAGAAATCACATGTTTAAAGTTACCACATATAATCAGTTTTTTTTTTTTTTGGCCTAGAGGCCCCGGGCCCCTGTTTGAGAACCACTGATAGGACACTTAAGACTCTTTACTCTCTTTCCTTTCCTTTCCTTTCTATCTTTATTTTTTCTTTAAATAAAATTGTCCTAAAACACCATAACTTTTCCCCCCTGTGTTTTGCCTTTATGTTTCTGTCTGATTCAGAAAACTCTAATATCTGTATGTAAAATATTACATATATCTGATAAGTGGACACCAAAGCTGCAATTTAAACAATTAGCACAGATACTGAACAGCAGGTCAATTTTCACTTTTCCTGATCTGTAAAGGGCTTTTAGAGTAAATGTTCCCTCTAACAATGTGCTGAATAGTTAAATTCTGGCCCATTGCCCCTACAGCCCATTCCCTCTGTAATGCAGTGGCCACTTATCCACTCTCATTTCCTGGTAATGTCTCATTTCCACAACCACCTGAAATAGTCTATCATCAAAAAATTTCCCAGTCCTGCTCAAACCTCTCAGGATTTCCCAGCACGAGCGAGAGACGTGACATGGCTCATCTGGAATGGCAAATCGGTCTCCTGTTCTTTAGGGAAAGAGACTGTTAACTCATCACAGATCATTTTACACAGGCTTGTCCTTTTCCCATAACCCCCCAGGCAGTACATGTCTCGGGTTGGAGGGTTGTCGCTCGGTTGAGGGCGTGTTGAACAGCACAAACAGCAGTCTGGCTGCGTCATGCGGTAGCCCCTTTCCAAAATTAACTAGCCCTGCTCTTCCTGGTGGTTTCCTGTGACATACTGAGCAGCCATCAGTCAGCTGATGTGTGGCCATGTGACTATACATAAGCACTGTCCATGTTTTATGCTCTGCTGCTGGGAATCACATTACTGACTAATACCACCTGATGCATCACCGGCAGTTTCCACTAAATTACATAACACAGGTTGAAAACTTTACTTGGAAATTAATTTTAGTTTGATCACTGGATCACTTTCAGTGGTCTGTGTGGCTGAATATGAAATATTGATTGAACAATAAAATTGGGTACGAGCTATTGTGATGACCATGATAATCTCGAATTATCCAGTCCTGTCCGATCTACTCTGAAACCGGAGATCTGAACAGTGTTGTTATTGTTCACCAAAAATAAAAATATTACAAATTATTATTTTTTGTCAATTAAAATAAAGCTGGAATAAATAAATAAATAAATATTGGATGAAAAACTGAAGAAAAAAAATGTAAAGGAAAATGAGAAATGTTGCTTTTAACTGAAATACAATAGGTTTAATTTGCAGTACAAAAATGACTAAATTGAAATAAATGTACATGAAAGCTAACTAGAATTAAAAAAAATTAAATATTAGAAAATATTAAAAAATGACAAAATCATGTAACAAAACTACTAAATTTATTACTTAAACTACTAACAGTACACAAATAATACAAAAGTAATCATATTGTCATATCCAGTTTTGATACGTTAAGATTTAAATATGCCCATATTCAAATCACAGAAATGGAATTTGAGAGCTATGCTGGAGATGAAGAATATTAGTGAGCTATGATTTGACTTCAGAAGATTTGTGACACTGCACAAGTCATATAGACCACTTTTATGAAATCAGTGCACGTGCTTTTAACAAACTTAGGTAGCTACCCTGTACTTGTATGTTATATGCTCATAATTTGTGATGAATGTCTCACAGCTCTTTCACATCCCTATGCAGCCCAAACCAGAGAACGCAGTCACCATTGCTGTGTCGTCGCGGGTTCTGTTCCGCACAGAAAAAGAGCAGAAGGTGTTTGAGCAGAAAGGAATAGAGGAGTACCTCAGGTATCAGGTGGAGCACGAAAATGAGCCCTTTGCTCCTGGCCCAGCATTCCCATTTGTTAAGGTAATAATGCACAATGAAAAATATAATGCATTATCAAGTTATGAGGGTATTTTTTAAACAAAAACTAGGACACTGCCTTACAGGAATAGTTCACCCAAAATGAATTAGCTGAAAATGTACTCACCCACAGGCCATCCAAAATGTAGATGAGTTTGTTTCTTCATTAGAACTGATTTGAAGAAATGACATCACTTGCTCACCAATGGATCCTCTGCAGTGAATGGGTGCCGTCAGAATGGGAGTCCAAACATAATCAAAGGAATACAAACAACTCCAGTCCATCAATTAATGACTTGTGAAGTGAAAAGCTGTGTGTTTGTAAAAAACAAATCCATCATTAAGATGTTTTAACTTAATGGCCAAAATACCAGTCCATAATCCATAATAATACTTCCTCCAGTGCAAAATTTCAACCCCTGTTGTCATCTAACATCAAAATCCACCTACATATTTGTTTAGAACTGTTTTGGACTGTTTTCACTTGTAAATTATGCTTTATTGGTGCATATTTCTCTCCTGATTCAGACAAGAGAGAAAGCAATTTTATGGATAGAGGACTATTTTAGCTGGAAGCAACAGTTTGAAGGTAAAACATCCTAAAAGTGAATTTATTACAAACACAAAGGTTGTAAACTCAAATACCTACTCGATGACTTGGATTATTGTGATGTTTTTATCAGCTGTTTGGACTCTCATTCTCTCAAGTGATGTAATGCTAAATTTCTCCTAATCTTTTCCGATGAACAAACAAACTCACCGACATCTTGGATGGCCTGAGTAAATTTTCAGCAAATTTTCATTTTTGGGTAAACTATTCCTTTAATAATATTGCCTGTAATATTGTCACTGCCCACTCCACAATTTACTGCTTGCAATATAGTTTCAAATTGATTAGACACCTTATTTTGCATGTTTTCTCAGGCACTGGAGGCAGTAAATAGCCGGTTGCGGGAGCTCTATCCAGACAGTGAGGAGCTTTTTGACATTGTGCTGGTAACCTACAACCATGCTCATGTAGGCATCAGACTCATCAATACCATCAACTACCATAGTAAGTATATTGCTGACCCTCAAATAACCTGGATTCATGCTTTCCATGAACATGTACATTGTCAGAAAGGTCCATTCTTGTAAACACAATGCTATCCTTGGGTGATCAATGTTGACAATGATTATTAAAGGAATTATTAAAGGAATAGATCACCCTAAAATGAAAACTGTCATCATTTACGTACTTTCATGTCATTCCAAACCTGTTTGACTTTTTTATTCTGTGGAACATAAAAGATGTTTTGAGAAATGTCTTGTTAAACTTAAAAGATTTGGTTAACAACAAACTTCAAAATATCTTCTTTTGTGTTTCACAGAAGAAAGTAAGTCATGAAGGTAGTAAATGATGACAGAATATTTATTTTTGGGTAAACTATCCCTTTAATTATTGCAAAAATTACTGCAACCTGTATGGAATGTACTCATTTAAAAAAAGGAAAAAAAAGAAAGAAAGGCTTGGGATGGAAAGTAAGGTAACACTTTATTTTTAAGGTGTCATAATACAGAGTAATTACCTAATTAAGTACTTAGTAGTAGCCATTACTTACATGAAACAAAATGTACTTACCATGTAACTAAGTTATGGAACAGCCTGTATTTACAGTTTGTAATTATGTAGATGTAATAGGCAGCTACTGTTACACATATGTAACAGGCCAAGTCTGTTACACAGCTACTTGTACACTGAAGTACAATCTTGATACACTTTATTTTAAGTAGCTTATGCCTGTGTAATATTCTGTAATTTTAATGTAATTAGAAAGGTATTACATGTATTTAAGCTGTGTACTGGTAGGTTAAATCAAACTAAGGTGCAGCTGGATAAGGTGTACAGTATAGATACACATGAAAGTACAATCTTGATACACTTTATTTTAAGTAGCTTATGTATGTGTACTTACATTTATAATTATGTTGTATAAAGTCTGCAACCCAGACTCAGTCTGTTACATATAACAGTAACAGTAGCTGCCTATTACATCTACATAATTACAAACTGTAAGTACAGGCTGTTCCATAACTTAGTTACATGGTAAGTACATTTTGTTTCATG
>JAFVLL020023055.1:0-44004 GCA_021397915.2 Tor tambroides | reverse complement strand
AGCAAAAGGAGCCCCTACCAAGTATTGAGTACATATACAGTAAATGAACATACTTTCCAGAAGGCCAACAATTCACTAAAAATGTTTTTTTTAATCGGTCTTATGAAGTATTCTAATTTGTTGAGAATTGGTGGGTTTTTGTTAAATGTGAGCCTAAATCATCACAATTAAAAGAACCAAAGACTTAAACTACTTCAGTCTGTGTGCACTGAATTTATTTAATACACGAGTTTCACAATTTGAGTTGCATTACTGAAATAAATGAACTTTTCCACGACATTCTAATTTATTGAGATGCACCTGTATATATATATATATATAAATAAATAAAAGCAAGAAGTTTCTCATGCTCAGCAAGGTTGCAATTATTTGATCAAATCTACAGTAAAAACAGTAATATCTGCTTAACATTTTTACATTTTTTCAAGATTCTTTGATGAATAGAAAGTTCAAAATAACAGTATTAATTTGAAATAGAAATTATTTATAACAGCATACATGTTTCTGCTTAAATGAATCGTGACATTAACTGCATGAAATGCATAATCTTAGAACTGTACATTTCTGCCATATAGACATTGTTTTGATTGTTACCTCTGACAACAGATCACTCTTAACTGTAATATTAGAAACTTTAATATTACTATTAATTTTCTGTTTCTTTGAAATATATTTTGAAAAGCACTATATGAATAAATGAAAGAAAGAAAGAACTTGTCTTCATGGTCACCTTTAATCATTTTACTGCATCCTTGTTGAATAAAAGTAGGCTATTAATTTGTATAAAAAAAACACTGATCGCACTGACCCCAAACAATTGAACAGAAATATATGCATAAAATATTTTATAAATAACATAGTTGATAAACACCATGTTCTAAAATAAATAAAATAAACATTCTAAGTAATATTTAATTTTAAAATGTAAATATAAAAATAATTTAAACCCACGCTGCTCTACCACTGAGCAAATTAACATGCTGAATTCACCAGCAGGCAGCTGTCAGTGTGTCCAGATGCCACCATGAGAATCATCAGCTTCAATTACACCATGACTGATCATAGCAGAATCAAAGCTATCTCATCTGTGAAGAAAACCAATTAGACTCAAATCTGACGTTTTATGCTAATTACAAGCCTAAACCAGTGAATCCAAATTGTACGTGGTAGGAAGCACTCCGAAACCAGAGTGTATAAAGGTATCCAAGCACTGGGACAAAAGCAAGCATAATCTCTAGTGCACTTTACAGCATCAATAATGTAAACTGATCAACAGCTATGCATTATTGAGCAGTCACACTGCTGACCAAATGATTAGCTGAAGTGTAATGGGCCCTTTGTCATCCACAGTCCTTCAATGGATTTGACTAAAATCATATTGGCAGAAAGGGCTGGATGGTGAAGCTGAACACGTTTAGACTTGAAGCTTCCCTGAAGCTCCTATACAAAGATCCAGAAACATTCCCTTGAGCAAAGGTCTAACCTGAAAGTGAAGACATTTCTAGAAACACCCATTTCTACAGTCTCTGTTCCAGAGCTTCCCTCACACCCTATTCTCTTGTATTCTCCTGAGCTCAACCAACAATCACTTTGTTGACAGTCCACAGTCCACAGCTGGCTAAAAAAGGCTCAGCAGCTGACTGTCTTTTGTGAATCTGCCAGACATGACAACCACGAAGGCTCTACATAACAGACAAAGTGTGGGCAGTGTCTGTCAGGTCTGACATGCCATGGGTGAACATAATAATTCACATATTCTTTTGTATTCATTATAGACATATATACAGTATAGCTGACTAGGACACTTTATGTTTTGTTTTAATATAATTACATGGTTTCATTTTCCATTTTAATGGTCTTATACATATCATAATATGAAGGCACAAAAATGTTCGTCATCAGGCACCCAAAGCGAATAAACATGGGCTTTGAAGCGTAATTTAATATAGAAATTTACCATTTGAGATTTTTAGGAAGAGTGACACGATAAAACATAATTGTAAATTATAATCATTAATTGATTCAATTGAAAGAAATAATACAGTACAAAAATAAATAAATAAATAAATAAAATGACTGAAACAAAGCATATGATAAACCATATCATAGGGACAAACACACTGCTGTTCAAATTTTTTGGAGGATTCCACAAAAATATTAAGCAGCACAACCGTTATTAGGATGATTTCTGAAGGATCCTATTATCAAATCTGGATTTTCAAAAGCCATTACATTACTCCATAACTCCATAAAAGAAAAGAAAAAATACCATCAATCTTCAGTTTACTTCAGTATAGGTACCCAAGTACTTGCTAAATCTTTTCTTGGCTTTGGTCCGACTAACAGCGATACTTTTTGTGAGCATCTTTGTGCATCTTCACCCATCTAGTAACATTGATTCATCCCACTCAACTCACCTCTCTATCATCAGCCTCACCTCTATCCATCTCCTGTCATTTTACCATTTAGATCAATACACCTGTTAGCTGCCTTCAAACAAACGCAGTGCATATCTTTTTTGTCTTCTCATCATACAGTAGATCAGCTCTCACTCGATCCTTTATGCTCTATCTATTGCTCATACACTCTGGCATACTGCAGTCTTATATTTAAAACCCAGCAGCCTGCGAGGTCTTTGGCTCCAAATGCTACCTTGCATAATAGCCAAGAAATGTAAGCTTGTATAAGCGTTTTGCTGTTCGGAGAGCACTTTAAGTTTTTATTGCATGTTGTGAGATCCCACCAAAGGCTCTGAAAGCTTCTCATTTTTCTCGGCGAATTTCTACAGAACTGCAGGGGTGAGTAAAACTGAGCCAGGCCCATCATCCATCCCTCTCCTCCCACTCTCTTCCTCGTCCCTCTTCGCTCATTACTTCATTATCCCTCTCGTCTCTCATCCTTCTTTGTGTCACTGCACTTCTAGCACAGCAGCCATGGCTCATTGGTATGCCTCTAATGCAGCATATTACACCAGCACGCCTCCAGCTGCATCGTGGGTGACTGCAATCCTTGTGGGGAACAGTCCGAGGATTAAACGAGGGGCAGGCCAAGGGGAAACAGGGAGCTAGGGATGTAGAAGAGCAATCGACTGAAAGTGTTTGTCGCCATTTGTAATACGGACTGGCAATGGTGCTGCGTGGCCTAGAGTCTGGCTGACTTCAGCTGATCGCATTAAATGGCCCTACAGTCAAGCAGCGGTGCCAGCGCTCCCAGTGTCACCACACACACACATTCACACACAGCTCTCTCCCAGAGGGATGTCGAGGCTGATGCTGAGTGGATTAACCATGCAACAGACAAATCTGTAGACAGAAATTCCTGTACTATTGTCTGAAAACAGGAAGCTGATCCAAAATGAGGTGTTTGGCAAAGTCAAATTAATTATCATTCTACCATATTGTTAAGGAATAAATTTAAATATGGACATATGGGTGATTCTTCAACTACAGGCACTTGTGGGCCTGTGGAAAAATTCACTTTTCACACTCTCACTAGTTTAATTAATCTACTAACAAAGCATCACAAGAGAATTCTGTCATATTTTCTGAATCAAAAAATTGAAGAAACAAAATGCATTCTATGGTCAAAATTAGCTATGAAATGCACATTATCAAATCAAACAACTTTAAATTGTCTGATTTGATAATGCACATTTCATAGCTAGCACCCTGAATGCACACAATAAATAATATTTTACACTTTTTATCTTTTTTGCAAAAATAAATAAATTATTATTATTTTATTAAGAAATTAAGGGCCAGATTTACTAACAGCTTGCGCCAGCGCAAACCGTCTTTTGGCGTTAAAATAGTACTGTCAGGATTTACTACGTAAAGACGCGCAGTGAAGAATTAGCACTGAAAAGGTGTGGACAGTTATTTTTGCGCCTTACCTTATAGAATATGCATTTGTAGGAGTTTCCCTTTCAGCCGCAAAATTTATGGG
Organism: Tor tambroides; assembly: GCA_021397915.2. Classification (NCBI taxonomy): domain Eukaryota; kingdom Metazoa; phylum Chordata; class Actinopteri; order Cypriniformes; family Cyprinidae; genus Tor; species Tor tambroides. The sequence goes on along the minus strand of JAFVLL020023055.1, from coordinate 40,059 downwards.
AAGAGAGTATTAAAATGAATTACGTAACGCGATTTACTAACGTTTGCGCTTGTCAAATTACTGGTATTTGCGGCATTATTTAACGCCCCAAAAAAATGTCTTAAGGCGGTAATTTGTGCTGCTCTTGGTAGATTACGCTGATCATTATGGAAATGATCTGGCTGCGTCTGTGTTCTTTAATGCGCGCATTGTCAGTAAATCACATGAAGAATTTTCCCTTCATTTATGAAATTGCGCTCTAATGCCAATTTGCCCTGTTTAGTAAATTTGGCCGTAATACTTTTATTCAACAAAGATGCATTCAGTTGATCAACGTGAAGGAAAAACACACAAAAAAGCAGCAGCTGCAGCACTGCAAAGCTAAAACTATACTGTACAAAGCACCGTCTTTCGGATGAGACGTTAAACCAAGGTCCTGACTCTCTGTGGTCATTAAAAATCCCAGGATTTCCTTCGAAAAAAAGTAGGGGTGTAACCCCGGCATCCTGGCCAAATTTACCCATTGGCCTCTGAACATCATGGCCTAACCATCCCCATACACTGACTGGCTTCACTACTCTGTCTCTTCACCACCAATAAGCTGGTGTGTGGTGGGCATTCTGGCGCAGTATGGCTGCCGTCGCATCATTCAGGTGGATGCTGCACACTGGTGGTGGATGAGGAGCCCCCCCCCCCGACCCCCCCCCTCCATGTAAAGTGCTTTGAATACCCAGAAAAGCGCTATATAAATGTAACGAATTATTATTATTATTATTATTAAAGCAAAAATGTTTTCAATATTGATAATAATAAGAAATGTTACTTGAGCAATGGCTGCTGAAAATTCAGCTTTGTCATCAAAGGAATAAATTGCATTTTAAAATACACTCCCATAGAAAACAGTTATTTTTTAAATTGTGATAAAATGTTACAATTTTTACTGTAATTTTTTTTATCAAATAAATTCAGTCTCAGTGAGCATAAGAGGCTTAATTAATATAATGCATTTTTTAGAATGAAAATCTGGGTCTGCCAAAAGAATAAACCAATAATTTATAAAACAAGGCAATATTGAATACTTCTATTGAATAAAAATGGACATAGTCTGTAGTGGAAGAAACACTCATACATAAAAATATATGAATCACCAGTTTCATGACAAGTATTTGAATGTTTGCTAATGCTGAAAGTTATTAAAAGCCATTCATCTATGTGGTAAAAGCTTTTTCAGAGAAAGCATTCTGTGAGTCTCAGCATTACTTTAAAAGCCATTTTATCTTTCAACTATTTAAAAAAACACTTTGGCCATGGAGGAGACATGAACTGATGAGTCAAGTGATATGAAACTCTCCAGCATAATTAGCCTTTTGCTCTGTGTCAAGACCACAGCTCCTTCAAAACGTATGGTTATGTTCATCCTCTTGACTCTTTTTTTCAGTTTATCTGGCCTGGAATGTCATTTCGCCCTCTTTTTAATCCTATGTTTGTGGAAATACCTCTGGGGGCCTCGCCACCCACCAACACGTAGCACGCTAGTGTAGTGAGGGGGAGCTACTAGCGTAAAGAGATAAACAAGAGACAAACAATTGCTTACTTTATGCTTCATTCTCATGTGTTGGCTGAGTCTTCTCACATGATCAGTAACATGAATACATAACTCATCAACGGACCATATAAGTGGGTGAGAGTGTTACATTTACATGCAATGTGTTCATGCAAGCTAACTCCAGCTACTAGCCTAAACTAAACACGCATGCATTTTACATATGCATTTAATAATGCTTTGAACTTTGTATTCATCCTTACTTCATAGAAAGATTTATGTTTTAAAGATTTGCCAACCATAGCTCCTAACTAATAGTTATTAAACTATGGAGAAAAATAAAATAAAATAAAATAAAATAAAATAAAATAAAATAAAATAAAATAAATAGGTCTACTAAAAATATAATCAGATTGTGTTAAAACAATAAATACATAAAAAATAAAGAATATAAAAATATATTTTTAAACATATTTTAGAATAATAGCAATATATTGCAAATTTTGGCTGATTTGTTGAAAGATAATATAATGTAATATAATATAATATATAGACAAATCAACCAGAACACAATATGCACAATAAACGTACAATATTTGCTTTGCTATATGGTAACACTTTAGTTTAGGGAACAATTCTCAATATAAACTAGTTGCTTATTAGCATGCATATTACATATTGCCATATTGGCTGTTTATTAGTACATATAAATCACATGCTGCATAAACATATTTTAGATTTCTTAATCCAACCCAATATATGTAATGTACAATATTTGCTTGCAATAAATGAATAAATGTGTGCCTGTTTATCATTTGTAAATCATTCACAAAATAAAATGCATAGATGCATATATATATATATATATATATATACACACACACACATACACATTATGTATACATATATACAAGTATATGCATATAGTATACAAACTGTTTTTCTACAATTATTATTATTATTATTATTACAATGGGCACACTGATGGAAAAATGGCACTCTACACAACAGGGATAACACACAGTGACCACATTTGTCCTGACTGTCTCAAAACAATACAGGACACTGTGTCAGCGTTGAACACCTCCTTGTTTCCAGCATGGAAAAAAGCAGGAGCTACACTCTGATAGATTCGGTGATGGCCTGTGACGGGGGGCGGAGGAAGAGCTGCGGAGAATTAGCGCCTGACACGGACAGCTGGAACAGCACAGTGTCAGAACCACGGGCCTGTCTTCTGTTTCCACAGTCATTAAAAATTCATCTCCAGAAGGGGTCAGATGTCAGAGAAACAAGCAAACAAAAAATACCACAGCATTCATAATGCATTGCGAGACAGATCTTTGCCAATGACTACAGTTTCAAAATCGCTGTCATGAGAATAAGACAATTGCTTGATTGCCTATTTTTTTTTCTGAACCCGAAGTGCACAAACTGTACATTGATATCTCATGACAAGAAGTTTGTTCTGCGTAACAAATTCAACAAATGAGCAAAATCAGTTTCCCACTGATTACATAACTCCTAAACAGACCAAAATGTAGACACGTCTACAAAAGTAATAGACAAAACTTTTTTACACATTTAAAATACACAGTTTTTCTCTTGGAAAAGGGACAAAAATATTCTACCTGGTCTCATGACGAAAACATACCTCTGGGAACTTTTTCACAAGACGCGAAGTACGTACCAATAAGCACATATCACTGCAGTTTCCAACAGAAATGAACACTAGAGGCGGTAAAACAACAAGCACTTATTCGTTTTCGTTATGATTACAGCTCTATGTTTTGCTTTCCGGACATAACAAGCTTACTCGGTAGCTCAGCTGGCACAGAATTCGACTTGGGTACGAATCCCATCAAAAACATGATTCATGATGAAAGAGCTGAAAGATGAGAGATTGGAAAACAAGGTAAAAAAATCATGCATGCAGTCAGAACTACAGAGATACCTACAAAACCAACATCACGTAAAATGTACCCTATGTACGTCCAACTGTTCCGGAGAAAAAACCGAACACACTTTTAGCACCACCCAAATGACATTTCACATCGAACATGTCACATAACTTACATGGTGGTACGTATTTTGCGTCTTGTGAAAAAGTTTGCGTCTTGCGTCTTGTAAAAAGGTACGTTTTCGTTATGAGATTAGGTTGAAATGTACTGATGACTAATCCTGCACTACACAAATTTTTGTCCAATCAGATGCTCTCAACTATTAGAATTCCCTGCCCCCTAATACCCACTGCAACTAAACAGAAAGTAGCTGTTATGTAACTAACTAAAACCTACTGGCCTTTTTATGATTTTTTTTTTTATGGATGGGTGTTTTAAAATGTTCCGCCAAAACTTCCTGTTTAAATAAAAACATCAACCAAGGATAGAAAACTGTGCTTGTTGGATGATTAGCAACCACCTAAATCATCATAAAATCACCAACCAATACATCTTTATCCACAGTATAGGGTTGAAATAGCCTTTTTCCAATTACATAAAGCCTCCTTAATCTACTCCAGTCAGGGCTACTACTTCAAAAATACCTTGATCTACTGGAGATCCTTTAAAATAAAAGGAAAATGAATAATACATCTTCTGCTCAGCTCACTCACCTAAAAGATTTTTCTTATCTACGTTCCTGAAAGTATGTTTATATATATTTAATATAACCCTAAAATATGGCTAATAACTAGACTACGGCAACCCACCCTTTTAACTGAATTACAGGACAGAGCTCATATAGTAAAAGGCTAGATTGATTCAGAGAGAGCTGTGTGGTCTATATACAGTACAGTACTGTATGTGCATCTGAGCACAGAATGGAGTAAATAATCACTGAATCATTTCAGCAGTCATTCAACTGCTGCCCAGTCTTTCAAATCCATTAGTGAATCAAGAAGGAATAAATATGCCATAACAAGAGGCTGAGATTAGCAGAGCTAATGTCATATTTCATTCAGCCTGTAAGTGCAGTTTATGTAGGTGGATGATGACAGGATGGATGTAACAAAGGGCACAGCTAAACAAACACATTGACTGTAAAACAGACAGTCACTCCTGCATCAAGCATGTGTTTGATGCTTCATCTGATACAGTCTGGTAACTCTGCTCTCAATTAAATCTAATATTAGAAAATAATGTATAAAATGATCTTCTAAACAGAAATTACTCAACTACACAACCACACAAGAATATCACGTTCAAAATCTACAGTTGCTGAATGTTGTGGCAATAATATCAGTGAATATAAACATGCCTGAGTTTACATTACACATTGTTCTCACACTTTCTCATGATAATGGAACATTTTTGCTTGGTTTTGTTTCATTTCTTGTTTTGCAGTGGTAAAGCACATGCTTTCGTAACATAATGGATGAAAAGCTGGGAAAGTAGTAAAACTGATTTGTGTAACTGTCTACAAAAAAGGACAGGCAGAGGACTTGGCTACTGGATGCCATGTCCTCATTATCAGAGCTAGACTAACAGGATGTGCACATTGAGTCAGGTCAATGAAACTGACTTGAAGTGCCCTCCACTGCCTCCAGTGGTTACAAAACAACCTCTGTGGAATAAATCCATTAAAGTCAGCTAGGTCAGTGATTTTTTTGCTTGAAGATCATGATTTTGATATCAGACATCATGTGGTAACCCATCACAGTACTACTAAAAAATTTTTTTTATCATATTAAGAAAGGTCCTAAAATGGATAGTTCACCTCAAAATGGATATTCTGTCATCATTTACTCACCCTTATGTCATATAACCTGTATGACATTCTTTGGAGCACAAAGGGGGAAATTTCAAGTTAAATTCTCAAATTTCACACCCAAAGATATCATATGACTTCAGAAAAGCCCACAATATACTACTTTTATGCTATTTTTATGGTGCTTTCACATCCTTTTTGAAGTTTGAAAGATTCAATCTCCATTTTTTGTAATCACAAGAAAGCTATCATATTTGAATTCTCCTGTAGTGTTTCATGGGAGAAAAAGTCATACTGGCTTGGAACAACAAGAGGGTGAAAACATTTAATTTTTCAGTGAAATATCCCTTTCATCCACCATTAAAAACGACTAACTTTACATTACCACAAACTGCACACACCCACCAATAAACCTAATTCATGTTAGACACCATACTGAATAAAAACGAGGCTGTGAGGGATAGATTTGCAGTCTTTACAATGGCACACACTGTAAAGGTCCTAGACGATTTCATAACACACAAAACTGTATTATGGAGTTTTTGTCTTCTGAAAGTTTTTGTCAGCCGAACATACTTTGAATGCACTGTACTTCTATCCTTGATAGAAGGCCTCATTTTCATTTCTGTCAAAAATTATATATGGCACTGAATAAGCTCAATAGGATGTGCGAATGTTATGCAACTTGCCCACAGACACACAGACTTGGACATTCCCAAAATCATTTTAAAAGTTAAAAAGCCAAGCCTATTAATTTTGCTATGCTAAACAAATTAATTTTTGCATTTTATTACCTGAATTTAGGTAATGAACCCATCTAAACAGACCTGAATAAAAAAAATCAAACATGCTGATGGAAAAGGATAAATAATACAAGCCTAATTTATTGCATGAAATTGAAAAAGATGAATCAGAGAATTATGCTGTGATCATTTTGAAAGTGATGAACCTGTAATCGTCAGAGTAAATGGAGGGAAAGGTCTTTGAGAGTGCTGTTATTCCACACAGCCACTAGAGCCGCTCGCACAAGAGCCTCTTACAGCAACTCTACATTAATTATGCTTTGAAATGCTTTAATATGGAAACGATCCACTTAATGAGCAACTAAGAAATATTATGAGCAAGAGAGAAAATGTTCAGTGTGATTAATGACTGACACTTCTATTCGACAACAAGCTAGTCTAGTCTGGTGAATGGACAATGTTTTACCACAAATCAGTCCCTTTCTCAAGTCTGAACACAGACCACAGACTGTTATTTCCTCCGTGTCTGCAGAAAAACCATGTGGCCTGGGTTCAAAATTCCCTGACTCATGAAAAAGTCTTTCTTTGTCAAGCTAATGACCAGGGCAGTTCAGTCGAGCTGACAGTTAACCTAGCCGGCACAATGCCATTTTACAAAAGCCTGGCATTTTCTGGTTGCTCCACTTGTTACAGTACTATGCTTTATTTAATAATATTTAGTTCATGAATATTTATGAAAGAACACAGCTAAAGGACACTTCCATTATACCAGATTGATCTAAATGCCAGTTTCGAACCATATGTGACCCTGGACCACAAAATCAGTCATAAGTGTCAATTTTTCAAAATTGAGATTTATACATCATCTGAAAGCTGAATAAATAAGCTTTCCAATGATGTATGGTTTGTTAGGATAGGACCATATTTGGCCGAGATACAACTATTTGAAAATCTGGAATCTGAGGGTGCAAAAAACTCAAAATACTGAGAAAATCCCCTTTAACGTTGCCCAAATGAAGTTCTTAACTATGCATATTACTAATCAAAAATTAAGTTTTGATATATTTACAGTAGGAAATTTACAAAATATCTTCATGGAACATGATCTTTCCTTAATATCCTAATGATTTTTGGCATAAAAGAAAAATTGATCATTTTGACCCATACAATGTATTTTTGGCTATTGCTACAAACATACCCCAGCAACTTAAGACTGGTTTTGTGGTCCAGGGTCACATATATTCAAATGCATTGTCACAAATTTGTCATTCGGCAGCTGTGAAGACCTATATTTCACGTTTATAATTAGCAGGATTTCAAATGGAGAGTAGCATTGGGATGTGATCTGATTAAGGGACTCTAAGAATACAATACTTCAAGAGCAAAAAGGTGTACAAACTGGGCGTAATGGACCTTTTAATTCAGTTAATACTGGCACACGACCGCTCGATGAAATTCAGCTCGTGTGAGAGAGATTAGCAAGCAAACATCACGTTTACCCACTGAGAGAAGGAGGGGAAACGGTCCAGCACTGCTTAAGGGTATTAATGGGACTGATCCAACCAGGGGAATGTTTGTTTTCAAGCATTTTCCACATCTCCATCCAGCTTCCGATCAGAGTTAATAGCCGGAGTTGTAAACACATTTCCAGCAGCTCAAAGATTCAGCAGCAATTTTCATGATATCGCAACTAATCAATGACAACAGTCCTAGTCCACAGCTGTGCTATTATATGGCCAAATCAAAGATAATTGATTTAAATGCTGGCTACGTGAATTTATCTGAACTCTAATTGGCTGTAAAATGCATTTCTGAGAAGTTCACATAAAAATCCTTTCTCAAACAATGTGCTTCTGTAGCCTCCTTCCAAACACAAGACATCGATAGACAGGCTGTAATTACCTTCATGCTTCACCTTGGAAAAAGTTGCGAACACAGCGGTTACCCATGTTCTCATGGGAGCGTGACTTGATCATAGTCTAGAGGAGCGGGGATTGACAAGCGTCGGGACAGACGGTGGTGTGAAAAGTTACAGCAAGGATAGCCAGCGAGGCATGTGAGGACAGAAGCTATATGTGTTCATCTCCCTGCAGGCATGAGTGGGCCTCTGGATGTCAGTTTATGGTTCTGTCTGCTCATTATCTAAATAGCACTAACATAGGCAGGGAAAACAGAGAATTGCTCTCCCTAGATTTGGAGAAAATCAATAAAAAAAGGCATCAATGGTCTCTATAGATTCAATTATGACTATGCTTTCAGACAAGATGAACAACAGGAACTCAATAACAAGATGCAGGTGATCTCTAAACAAGTCTGTTATAAAGAGTGTCCATGAGAATGAAAAGAAAAAAAAATTTAAAAGAAAGGAATCATGTTGGTTTTATATTATTTTGAAAAATGTTTATGCTATTGAGTATACCTTAAAATTAAAATTAAAATTATTAAAAAATAATTTGATAATTAAAATAAAGCTGAACTAAAATAAAATTTAAAGATGAGATGAAAAACCTAAAAAACATTAACAGAAATTAGAAATTAGAATTTGCCTTGGAAACAAACTGAAATTTTCAGTTTAGTTTACACTGAACTACAAGAATTACCTGAACTAAAACTGTTAAATAGAAATATTTTAAAAAACAATAACTAATAAAAATGACAACCACACAAAACAAAATTTCTAAAATGTTAACTAAAATTTCAAAATAAATTCTAATTAAAAATATTAATAAATACTATGATCATATTTAAATAATACTAAAATAACATGAAATGAAAATAATGACAGATCTTTTTTTGTGTTTTGTGATGTACATCTGAGTGAAATGGATTATTGGAAAAGAAAAAAAAAAAAAAAAGTACTGCAGGAACCGGTTCTATCCATCGATTGTTGATTGGATGGAGGCAGAGATGAATGCGTGGGCTTAAACAGACAAAATAATTGGGAAAGTCACCAGAGAGAAGTCAGTTGTTTCACTGTAAGATTGAGTTTTTGACATTTTAATTAATGTATAAATGAAACATATGTGTGGATGAATTGTTCACAATAAGATCAATTCATCATGCATTTGAAAATAGGGTGAATTTCCATTTCATGCTGACTTTAAATGTCACATAATTAACCCATTAATATGGTTAAAGACCAGCAATAAACTTACTTTTATGGGAGCAGAGCTAAATCGAATTTTCCGTTTTTGTGGAATATCCTCCTTGTCCTCTTCTGGAAGACCGAGAATCTCTGTAATCTCTGATCCTGGGTCATAGGAAAGATCATCATCATATAGGTCATCCTCTGGGTCGGTGCAGCTCTCCACCCAGCCCTGGTAGCAAGCATCTCCATCGGCATTGAAAATAACTCTCTCATTGCCACAGTATTCTTCATTCGGTTCTTCAATTTGATCCTCTGTAATCTGGCTAGACTCCTCTTTCAAATGACCGTCTGTGTCCTCATAGACCTTGGGAGCTGTAGACTCATGTGAATTTCCTGCAGCGTCATTGACCTGAGTCACAGCTGAAGAACTGTCTACAGCCTTGGTTGAGTTTACCTCATCTATTGGTTTGGGTTCACTGGATCCATCAACCACCTCCGGGGTTTCCTGGGGCTTCTTCTCATCAGGTTTCACCTGGTCCACAGCCTCCGACAGAGGACTAGGACTGAGAAGATCTTCTGAAGATGAAGAAACCGGCAGATTGTGCTTGCTACCCACTCGCGTTCTGTAAAAACCACATGACGGAGACTGTCGCGCACTGGTGTCGTCCTCGCTGGCCTCCCCGTGTCTCTGTAAGCCATCTGGGGAGTACAGCCCTCTTCCGCCTCCGTGACTTCTTCTGAAAGAAGCACCAGAGCCCTGTTGGTCTATATTTTCGAACACAGCACTGAGCTGACTCACAGTGGGAGATGAGGCCTCTGTCCTGGAGCAAAGACTATCCAAAGAGTCTGTACTGCCTCGGTTTGAACGCGCCCCCCGCCAGTCATCCAAATGCTCATGAGAACCCCTCTTGTCCCGGCCGTAAGAGTACACGGGCGACTGTGAAGCATCTCTGGAGCTCTGCTCAAAGAGTTTCCTTGTTTCTGAGAACTTTGACTTATGCTGGCCACCGGAAGTCCGCTCTCCAGTGCTGTGCTGGAACTTGACCACCGACCCATCCGCCCTGTTGATGAAGTTTGTTGGCTTGTTGAGTTTCTGCGGTGAGGACTCTTCCCTCGATCGTCTGTTGGACCCAGTGTTCTCAGTCCCCATCTGCATGAACATGTTCTTGATGCGACTGACGTGGGCCCCGTATTGCCGCCCTCGAGGCTGCCTGACCCCCTCCGGGTCCTTGAGTTTGGGGTCTCCATCCTGTCTCGGTTGGTCAAATGCCTTCTTTAGAGCCTGGAACTCCGCCCTGTAGGCATTCCGGTGCGGGGAAGCGCTCCTCAGGGTACTCCTTTCTGCCGAGGCCTCTGTCTTCAACATCTTAGCCTCGACAATGGAGGGCTTCTCAAATATACGGTAACATTCCTTCAGGTTGTTTGTTGGGTGCAATCACATTTTGTTGGGGATTCCTGAAAACATTTACAAAAATGTTATGAGTAGCTTGTTTGTTTACAAGTTATGCAATTATTTGTGCACAGAAGACAATTATACACTGTAAGAAGTGGAAACTTGTCATTGTGACCCTATAGAGTAGTGACCTTAATAGGCAATAGTTGGCCTAGTTGTTGTTGTTGTTTTATATACATAAAACCAACTTTTAAAAGTTTGGGGTTGGTACGTTTTTTTAATGGTTTTGAAAGTATTCTCGTGTTCACCAAGTCTGCATTTATTTGATCAAAAATACTGTAAAAAGCAGTAATATTGTGAAAAATTATTACAATTTAAATAAAAAAAGTTTACTCTTTTAATATATTTTAAAATGTCATTTATTCCTGTAATGGCAAAGCTGAATTTTTAGCAGTCATTACTATATTCTTCAGTGTCACATCATCTTTCAGAATACACATAAAACTACATAGAAGCTTCTTAAACCAATAAAAGATCCAATGATCTGTCTGAGTATGATCACAGAAATATAACTTTTTTGTCAAGTCAGATTATTAGGAACTACTCCGTTGACTCCTACTGTTTCTAATAAGCTCACTAAGATAAGAACCTTCAACACTGAACTTCTTATAAAAAGCATTAACTGAATTCACTGTACTCAGAAAACCTCCTTTTAATTCAAGAACTTTTCCCACTCAACATTTTACTGTGGAGACACACTGAGAAAAAAATTTAAGGACCATAGAGTCTAAAAATAAATCTTACAACAAGCTGCAGCCTTGGCAAAGAAATATGGAGCTGAATGACCGGAGACAGAAAGCCCAAGGGTCCAAATAGATGATCAGCCAAAGAAAAGAGTGTGTCAGAGAAATCGAATGATAAGATAAGATACAATGATTTAAGATAAGATACAGTATAAGAACAGCTTGGAGGTACCATGGTAAGATTCAAGTAACATTAAGACTGAGAATGTTTAGATACTGTTGAATGGATGCTCAGATACTCCAGTTTGATCAGCAGCTTTTTAATTAGTCATGCTGACTAAATCGAAGTGTCTAATATGATGTGAAGCATTTAAATTGGAAATGTGTAGTGGGCTTAGTTGGTACACATGTGGAATCCCACTCTGAATTTTGGAATTAAATAAAGTAGTTTCATTTAGTGTTTTGATGAGACATGAATCTTACTCACATATCTACACAAAAACATATCAAACTTAGATTTGGGTTGGCTTAATGGAGTCACTTCCCCAAATTCGTTGTTATAGCCTACTGAACAGCAGCAGGGCAGATGAAAACAACATCTCTAGAGCAACTCTGCACATCAGTTTGTAAACAACACCTCAAAGGGGGCTCGGATGCTGGAAGATGCCTTTGCACTGGCTCTAAGAGTCCACCGCCCTGGCTCTTGAACATTATGCGTGATCATCACTTTGCCATAAGGGCCGACGGAGCACTCAATTTCAGCGCGATGTTGTTGATGCACCGATGTGTTTTCGACGCAGATCTCGATATGACTCACAGATTAGATTTGCCTTCCATCACCCATCGTGTAAACCGTAGACAGCCGCTGTATTTTAGGCTGCCGGGATGTGTTTAAAATCCACCCCACATCTCATGAATTAATATGTTATATCGATAACAAGAGCACGGAAAGGCAGATGCACATTTCAGACCAACACAAGGACAAAATATAACTGTACGCGCGACCTGCATGGTGTAAAACAGTTGTTGCTGGTTAGGTAACAGCGCACATTTAACTCTCACAACATGCATAACGCAAATAAATGTGAAACACATTTGTGGCAAATGTAAATATGCATTTAGCAAAAGTGCGACCATTGCGCTATTCAAAGATGATGAACAACCAACCCTTGCGCGCATCACATCACATCACATCACATCGCCTGCATCACTGACAGCTCCATCCTACAAAGCCAGTATCCATAAACACCCCAAAAATACAGACCCCTAGCTCATTCCAGCGAGTGTATTTAGCCACAGCTAGCGAAACATCGTACACAAACACGAAGCAGAAGTGACACAACTATTGCTTAACTCCCTTGTTGTTGCTCCAAAACAAAAGAGTCACTTACCTACGCCTTTAATGTCAGTTACCCCAGGAATAAATGTGTCCTTGCTTTAAATCATTAACCAAAAGGGAATAACATTGAACAACATTTTAATTCAGCTCCGTTATTAGCATCAAGCTGCCATGCTGGACTTCACCAGACAATTGACACAATATGACACACAAGCCGGGCTTTACACACACACACACACACACACACGAGCTCGCAGCTAGACAACGCCATTGCAGGCGAGGGGTGATGCCGCCATTCCCTTAGAAGGGGTGTTGATACACAACACCATTTAGAGTCAAACTATCACACAAACGAAACCAGTTCCGTATTTCTACATTAATTTTCCTAAACTAATTGGGTCACTTGCCTGTGTGCTATTTTTGTGAGAGCTTCAACAGCGTGACAGGTGTGTAACCTTAATTTTCAAGAATGGTTTGGTCCAGTAATCTGTGTAGAGAGTGAACGAGCAAACTGCAGTCTGGCAAAGGAAAGTAAGTAATTAAAATCGCAGCATAATAACTACAGTGGTTGCGTTAGAGGCCACGTGGTGTCAAGAAGAATAATTCAATACAATCTATAATGTGATCATCTGATCAAATAGCCAATAATTAGACTGTTGGTATTTAATTTTTACATAGAATTTGGGAGCATTCAGAATTCAGGGAATACACAATGTATATTTTAAATTAATTTATAATTTTCATTTATTTTTTGACATGTATAATTTCATATTTGCATTCATTATTTCATGTTTCTAATATTTACAATTTTTCAATAATTATTATTCAATAATAATTCATATTCACAACATTCACTTTTTCATAAATGCATTATGGACTTTTTACTTCAGATACAGCATCTGTGCCACCTTTGCAGCATAAGGATAGTGGCATAAAGTCAGTTATAAAAGTATAAATATAAAAATAATGAATTATTCAGAGAGTGAGAAAAACTGGATATCTAATATTCTAAATTGTTTTTACAAGGTTTAGGCTAGTGATGTTTACTGCAGGCCCAAATTGATTTTGTTTAGTTCTTGTTTGTTTCATTAAGCCAATGTTGAATCCCAATCCTATTTCTTTGGTTTTGTGCCTTTAACCCAAAGACTGGCAAGGAAATTTAATGAAACCACTGAACTGTAATGAGGGTAGAACAATAGACAACTGAAATATTCTGTTACACCTCATGATTTTTTTTTTTTTTTTTTTTTACACTATTTATTGCATAACACTTGATCCCCTTGTATTCCTGTCAGTGAATGTCTGGAGATGTTGCTTAGCAACCTAAAATCTAGATGGCACAGGATACTGCCTAGTAGCACTTTTGTTCATGCAAGGTACAAAAAAATAAATAAAATAAAATAAAAATACAGACCCAACAGAAGGTTTGTATCACTCATGGTGCTGACTATAGGCTGTCCAGTTGTGTAGCGTTGTGCACAGCGCAAATGGCCATGACCATCTGCGTGCTCAGCCTCTCCACGGGGGGTTGAATGCATTTTAATAGACCTTATCTCATTGTCATCTTTAGAGCTTATGGGGCATGATGGATGGGGGAGGGAGGAGCCTCCTGTGTATTATCCTTAGAGAGGGCTTGCGTTTGTGTCTTACAGCACTGCATTTGCACTACATGTTAAAACCAAATAAATAAACAAATAAATCATATTTTAGTGCATGCTACTGTGTAAATAAGTCACCAATTTTAAAACTGCAAGCAAAATCAAAGTGGTGTCAGTCACAAACAGCAATGATAAACTTACTGCACTTTTTCAGCCAATTTAAGCAATATTATTACAACATTGTTAATATTATTACTATTGTTATTGAATAATTATATTTATAAACATCTATTTTTTCCCACTGAACATCTTTTTAATCACAAATAAGGAACAGTATTGCATCGAAATATAAATGAATGAATGAATGAATGGATGGATGGATGGATGAATGGACGAATGAATGAAAAAAGGAGAAATACAAACAGCTAAACAAAGGACAACTCACTAAGAAAGACAAGATCATACATCATAATTTGGTAAGATTTAACAGTATGGGAGAAGGCTTCAAATCTAAGCAAAGTTTTAAGAAATTTGTTCAAGTAAATAATGAAAAAAGCAAAAAAATAAAAAAATCTATCTATCTATCTATCTATCTATCTATCTATATATATATCTTTCAGAGAAAATATAAATCACATTTTTAACATAAGATAGATAACTTGAGATAGATAACTTTTAAAAAGGTATGTATGTATCTGATTAAAAAATATTTAAGTTAAAGTAATGTTGAAAACATGAGCAAAAGCAGTTATTTGGGAGCTAGTTAGATATTATGCAAATTAAATAAACATCTGATGTATTTAGCATCTTTAAATCATAAACCAAAATAATAATAATAATAATAATAATAATAATAATAATAATGATAATAATAATCAATGCTTACATTATTCGGTTTGCAATTTACAAAATAATTATTGTATGTTATGTGCTACATATGTTTTCCATTCCGTCCTAACTGGGTCCCCCTATAAATATAGCTTGTGATTTTTTTTCCAGCATCTGCGCCAGATGTTTCAGCCAACCAGCGCCCATCAGCTTCAGTGAGTGGGAGGAATCCGAGCAGCGGAGGATGATGCTTATGGCTGTCACATCCCGAGGACCACCAGCGACACTTCAAATGTGTGATGTTAAGAGCTACTGCGGCAAGTGAACGATGGTCTCGGTTGGCGTTTTCGTGGGGCTCATAGTGGGTACGTATAAAGACCCGAGACAACGACACTGGGAGAAATACTCGTTCTTTTCCGTTGGATCACAGCTAGCCATGCTGGCTAACGGAATAGCTCTCGTTCTCATTACATCGTTTGGATAAACTGACTGGCAGTTAATCGTTAATTCAAAGCAGCAGAGACGGTATATCAACTGTATCACGTGGAGGTGACGTTAATATAGCAGATTTCACTAATAATATATCATTTTATGCATACTGTAGCTAAATGCCAGCAACATAAATACACTTGCTTCTTTTGCCTGAAGAACAGGAATGTCTTGTAAGATTACGACGCCGTTTTTCTTAGTAAATGACATTTTCCCCTTTATTATTCCTGTTTTGTCCGTTGTAAAAGCCGTAATTGTTCGTTCTGTCAGTGGCATAGACGGCCAAACCCGGGCTTTAATCGACTCCAAACAGAGATCTGTGTTTCAGAGTGGCGGTGAGTGATTGCAAAGACTGTCTCAAACACTAGCATGCTGCCTGCCTAGTAGCAGTGGGGATTGTGATTCATCCCAGTGACTCGAATCTTTTGAATCGGTTCAGTGACCTTTTTTTGCAGGTTATGCTAAATAATTAATGTTTTCATTTTTGTTTACAGTAACAAATTGACAGGGAGACCACAAAAAAAGAACTGCTACAGCTGTGAAATGCTGAAGAAATATAACAATAATAATCAACGAAAGCACTTTAAAAAGGAGGGATGTACAGCGGGTGAATGAAAAATATGAGTCAAGTGAACTGGAATGATTCATTCTCTTAAAATATTCATTCACTGATTCATTCATGAACTACTTATACAGAAGGTTTGGGCATTATAGGCATGCATAGCCTGATACCCAAAGAGGTACATGTGATGTTCAAAATGCTGACCAGGTAGGCAGCTCACTAGATTTTGAGACAAAGCCGATGTGTTTGAAGCGATCATAACACAAGCACAGCACTTTGCTGTGCAAAGCTTTTTGGACTTAACACCTGCCAACCTGCTGAATCGCCAACCTATATAATTCACCTTCCTCTTGACACTTTTGAAGTAGAGGAAGAACTACTTCTTTAACAAAACTACTGTTTGTGTATTATAACATGCAGTAGCCCAGTTATTCAACTTCTAATATATAACATGTTTTTTTTTAAATGCTTACAGTTTCACATAAACCTTTTGATGTGCATAATACATTTTGCATTTTATGTCCATTACAAATGAATGCATTGATATTAAAACCATTTTCCACTTCTTCAAATGTATTAAAATGAAAATCGGTATTACCTGATGAATGGACGGCTTGAGAAAAGCATTCACTCGCTTCACCTTGAGTGTGTTCCCAGCTACAGCTTAGTCATGGCAGGCTGACCCAGTTTTGTGCATAACATTGACTTCCAGGCGCAGTACTTTGAACAGTTTGACGTCTTTACAATCCTGCAATTAGTCTGCACTGTTTTTTTCTTCCCAATGAATCGTGAAGTGCACGAATTCCCCCTTGACCGGAAAGGAGAAGTCAGCACAGCGCTGATTCGACAATTCAGTAGGACATCCCTGGCCGTGTCACGGAAAGGGAGGGACTGAAAGAGAAAGTGTGGCACATGATGAATATCTTGATTTGGCCCACCCAAGGTCGGCCCATAAAATCATAAACCAGGATTAGCTATTTCCACTGCAGGGCCCGTCTGTAATTTGTGCGTGTGTTTGCGCATGTGCGTGCTCGCTCTGCCATTACTTAGTGTCACAAAGTTTGGCATTAACCATTAATGGTTGATCCATTAGAATATAGTGTTGTGCATCACCTTCAGTTTGCCTTGAGTTCACACAGTATTCAAATCATTTTATAGAGTCTGGGATGTGGTTTTGTCGCTACTGGGTTTATATCAGGCTCTGGGCTAAGGTCGCCCTCAGGGTGACAGAATAAACCATCTGGCACTCCAATTATTCAAAGCATGCATCTGTGACCCCATGCGCACAAAACCACAGCCATCAACACCCCAGAAACAGATCAATACCTCCACCGTGGATAAAACCATTAGTAATGACCCAGCTGTTCAACAAGCCCCTACAGTGCATGAACGTTTGCCTTCAGTGTGGATTTCTGTGATCTCTGCTCATTAAAGTAGATCTTTGCATAGTTTTAAAGCCTGTCCACACCAAAATGAATATCTGAGCTAAAATTCACTATGGTGTTTATCAAACAAGACAGAATCCACAAGTACAGAGACAAGAGCCGGTTTCAGACTCTTACTCTGGTATTTGCTGTTGCTTATCAAAATAGTCTGTTTTTGAGCACAGTATTGTCACAATTCTGCACATGTGATTAGAGGTGCAAGTCTTATTGGCCAGTTTCTTTTCAGAATAGAACACCTTTCCATAAAAAAAAATACTATCTGTCACGTTGACAGCATGTGAATGGTCACGTCGGCCTGAACAGATGCATAAACAGACGTTCATTCAAATTAAAACATAATTTCGTTACTCATTAAATTATGGATTATGCTTGCTTATAGTGTTTTTTTGCATGCACTGCCTGCATTGCGTTGGTAATAAGTTCACTAAAGAATTTATGCAAATGAGGTCACACTAAAAAAAAATCTGTATATTGCAATTTGCATGATGCAGTTTCGCTTGAATCAGCTTTTTAAAATGGTAAAAGTGCGCTAGTCTTCGCCGTTTGTTTGTATATAGCCTGTACCGTGTTGTAATATTCCATTATAAATATCAATTGATCATTATTTGATTATTCACTGCATCAGTCACTAGAAAATCAATAGAAAATGTACATAAACATTGTGTTTACAGCCAGCCCCCTTTGCAACAATTATATCATAGCATTAATTGCGCTCACTTTTTTGAATAAGGTGTAAATTACCAAGAAAAAATATGACAAAATATTTTATTAATTTAAATACAAATGTAAATAATTTGCATAAAATAACCACTAATAATATTTAAATATATTTTGAAATATATTTTGATACACAATATATAGGTGTGTTGGTGTGTGAATTTATTGTTGTGATTTAGATACTATAATCGGCTCTACAGAATACCGAAAGTCTTCACCGCTTGTCAATTTAAAGTGCAATTTGAAAATAACATTTATTTTATTCATTTAAAATCAAATGTAAATAATTTACATACATTTTATATTGAAATATATGTATCCTTTGATACACACATACTCTTATAGACATTATGCATGTTTGTGTGTGTGTGTGTGTGTGTGTCTAATCCACAGGACAGTTTTGTTTGTTTGTTGATGTATCAGAAGATTATATCTTTATATGTTCATATTTATGTCAGCTCTCTTTGTGTAATCCCTAGGTTTGTGCTGTTTTGAGTCTGACCAGCTTAATGTGTTTGAGCAAGTTTCAGCCTCTATGGAAGCGCATGCTCTGCTTTGAGTGATGTACTAGAAGCTGTTTGTATCTGAAAGCTTGAAGAGATCTGGTGTTTCTGTATTGCACCGCTTCAGTAGCTTTATCCCAGTGCTACATACTCCCCTGTGGAGATTTAAAACCAGCTTCCTCCCAGCTGACTTCAAGTGACGAAAAAAAGAGACTGTAAAAGCACACTGGCAACCATCTCTTCAGAATCTATTATAAACCGCTGAAAGAAATGAACGCTTTCCTCTTAAATAATGCTTGAATGAGGAATATGTGTGCATGTGTATGTGTTGTGCCAGAGAAAAGGGTTTGATGTGCAGAGCGAGGGGTGGGGGGATGGCGCGTGAGAGGTATGTTGAGTGTTTGAGATTGTGACTCACTGTACTACCGTCCTGAAAGGCCTGATACCCAAGACACACTTACCCACTCACTCACATAACACATTTTCACACACACCTACTCGGATGATTTTTTTAGAAGAAAGAAACACACCCTGTTACATAAATTCATTAAAAATAAATACAAGTTAAAATAGAGAGTACTGGAAAAGGACCAAAAATTATGAATTCAAAGATAATCACTGTTAAGCTTATCTAAATGATATACCTAAATCATAACATTATTTGTTATGTCTGTCTCAAGCATCAAATTATTTATGATACAACAAAAATTTTTTATTTTGTTTTAAGTTACTATGAAGATTTTATGTTTGGTTTTATATAAAGTATATAAACTACCATTCAGTAGTTTCTGATAGAAATCTCCTATGCTCACGAAGGCCGCATTTATTCTATCAAAAATAGAGTAAAAGCTGTAATATTGTGAAATGTTATTACAATTTAAATATTCTATTTTAATGTCATTTATTCATGTAATGGCAAAGCTAATTTTTCAGCAGCCATTACTCCAGTTTTCAATGTCACATGATCCTTCAGAAATCATTCTAATATGATCATTTTTGCTCAAGAAATTATCAGTGTTAAATAATCTTTAGAAAATGTCTTAACTGTCACTTTTGATCATAATGTGTCCTTGCTGAAGAGAAGTATTAGGCCTAATTTATTTTCAAAAAATCGTACCCACCCCAAACATTTGAATGGTAGTGTCTGTATATATTTGATTGTTTTCTGATAGCTATTTCTTTATTATCTTTGCAGGTGTTTTACTGTGTACAGTAGGAGAATTTTACACTGCATTTAATTCTTTTGTCACTTCTGTCCGCATCAGTGGTCACCATCCTCTCTAAGTCGCACGCGGACCGAAACGTTTATCCTTCTGCTGGAGTGCTTTTCGTTCATGTGCTAGAGAGGGAATACTTTAAAGGAGAGTTCCCACCGTATCCGAAAGCAGGTATATTTACTCCACTTCTTACTCAATAATTTGCCTGTACAGAGTAAGTGTTTTGCTATATTAATTTTTATGAAACACCTGCTCACCTTGGTAGCTACTTTGTATAGGCTATCACTGCACACCAAATATACAGGTATTAATGTCAGTTTACATGCCAGAGCCTATATCTTCTAAGGAAACGTGGCACATAATGAATATAAAGAACATTTCTCTCCATAATATTTTTATTTTGCAGTAGCCATGTAAAAGCACATTTGGCACAGGCTATCATACCTTATTGCTTAAATAGAGATGTCTGAAAATTACTCTTCATTTCAGGTGATTCGAGTAATGACCCCATCACATTTAACACCAACCTTAAAGGCTATCCAGACAGGCCTGGATGGTTGCGTTACATTCAAAGAACCCCTCATAGTGATGGAGTCCTCTATGGCTCACCAACCGCTGAGCATGTGGGCAAGCCGACCATCATCGAGGTGTGTTATCATGTATAAACACATCTGATCTCATACACTACCGTTTAAAAGTTTGGGGTCAGTAAGGTTTTCTTTGAAAGAAATGAATACTTTTATTCAGCAAGGATGTATTAAATAGATCAAAATTGACAGTAAAGCCATTTATAATGTCACCAAAAACCCAACTTCTGAATGGTAGTGTATACTTTTTATTTCTGTAGAAATAAATCTAATCATTTTTTGCTTGGAAAGTAGAAGGTAACAGGGCAAAGTTGAGTTTGTATGCAAAAGTATGCTTAACTCCTCTTTGTGTATTGTTCAGGCTTTAGATTCATGTAAGGATTTGGCTTTGTTATTCTTCTTTACCCTTGAGAAACTGTATGTGTTTGCATCTGGTTCTGACATCCTCTGCATGGCATGAATGTAAAGCTGCCCTGAGCCAGGCTTAAACTTTCCCTCTTGCGTGTTGCAGATTACCGCGTATAATAAACGCACTTTTGAAACTGCCAGGCACAACTTGGTCATAAACATCATGTCTACAGAAGGTGAGGGCCAAGAACACTTCTAATTTAGCAAATCATATTATAACATACAGCCATACGCTTAAAGAAAGACTCTGTTGTTTGACAGAAAACCTTAATATGGAGAATAATCCTAAAGTATGGAAAACATGTCACTTTAAGATTCATAAATCGACTAGCCAGACATTAACTTTGTTTTTGTAACACTGTTATTAGTTGTAAAAAAAAAAGATGATATTTTAAACAGGTAATAGTGTTGTTTATTTGTGTATTTTAACAGTATATTTATTGCATTATATGTTGTAAAATATTCACTGTCTCTTTCACAGGCAGATCTGCTTTATGTTTATATTAAATGCTATGAGATTCCCCGTTCCTGATCTGTGTTTAGCTTGAAGCTGAGCAACTGTTTCAGTGCAGATGTGACCTTACTGTGACGCAGTCCCCCATCTGCCATAAAGAGACACTTCAACATGACAGCCTTATTATCCAACTGTTATGTAACCTAGTTTGGATTACTTCTAACTGCATACAGGAAGATACGTTCATGTCTTTCCTCTCTTGCTTTCTGGCAGAATTTCCTCTGCCCTATCAGGCTGAGTTCTTCATCAAGAACATGAACGTTGAGGAGATGTTAGCCAGTGAGGTGCTGGGAGATTTTCTCGGTGCTGTCAAGAACGTGTGGCAACCGGAGAGACTCAATGCCATCAACATCACTTCAGCGCTGGAGCGGGGCGGACGAGTGCCATTACCCATCAACGACCTGAAAGAGGGGTGAGATCTAAATATACACTGAAAAAAAATGTATTAGTGGCACAGAACTTGTGGTATAATCAACAAATGAAATGAAGTAGCAGTAGTGTATCTTCTGGCCAATCTTAATTATGCTAACAAGTGGTTTAGTAACTGTATAAATTGCAGTATTATTCAAATGAATTCATTCTGGAAAAAAAGGGAGAACATTTTGTCCCAGAAGGCAGAGGAACAGTGTGTATTGGACTGTGAATTTACGTAAGAGGCTGCCCTTCTCGGTTCACATTTCTTTAGAGGAATTCCCTCATGCGTTGGCATAAGTTGTTCATCAAATATTCATGTCCTCTTTCAGAAGATAAAATGTTCCAGATAAAGCATTTCAGAAGCTCTCGGATAGAGCAGAAAACAAGGCTTTATGCTGTATTTCTGTATAGCATGGTTGCATCGAGTGCTAATTCAAACTCAGCTTAAAAATGTATGAACATTTTGCATAAAGCCTTTCCCTTCAGTGAGTTTCTGTGACGTTCACAGTGTGTATGTGATGGTGGGAGCAGACGTGCAATTCTCATCGTGCCTTCGAGAGGTGGAGACCCCACAGAACCAGCTGCGCTGCAGTCAGGAGATGGAGCCCGTCATCAGCTGCGATAAGAAGTTCAGAGCTCAGTTTCACATCGACTGGTGCAAGATCTCTCTGGTGAGCACCACATCTCTGGCTCTGATCTGTGTCATGCTGTGGAAGGAGATCCACCATGAGAGGCCACTGTTGTATGCAAGTTAACATGACATTTACTTTTAGAGCCACTTTTGTATATGTACAGTATGTACAGATATTATACCAACTTCCAACCTAATCCAACAGTTACCATCTTTTGGTTTAAGAAACGGTTAGCTATATGTGGCAAAAATAACTATTAGCAGACAACATCGTAACATTTAATAGAAGAAGTCACTTTTTTTTTACGATCCCCATCATTATTGAATATGATTATTTTTTCAGTATTTAAAGCAGAAGTCGAATTATATTAATTATAATTATTCTTACAAGTTGAGATAAAGCTAGAGGTAAAGTAAATATAAACTTAATATCAGAGGCATCAAATCTTAATCAGCAAAATATTGGACATCAAAAACTACTTTTTTCATTATTTGGTGTCTGAGTTTTTTTTTTTTTTTTTTTAAGAAATTAGTATGAAGACATTTATAATCTGAAATTCTGTTTCAAATAAATGTTCTGTGGAACTTTCTACTCATCAAACAATCTTGAATAAAAGTATTATGGTATTCACAAAAATATTAGACAGCACAGCTGTTTACAACATTGATAATAATAAAACGTTTCTCTTAAGCAGCAAGTCAGCATATTAGAATAATTTCTGAAGGATCATGTGACACTAATGGCTGCTGAAAATTCGGTTTTGCCAACACATTAATAAAATAATTAATAATTCATTTAAAATTAATATAATATATTAAAATTGAAAGCAGTTATTTTATGTTGTAATAATGTCACAGTATTGCTGTTTTTGGATCAAATAAATGCTGCCATGGTGAATGTCAGAGATTTCTGCTTTAAAATCAAAAAAAATCTTACCTAACCCAAACTTTTGAACCGTAGTTCGTAGTTTTTTTCAGATTTTTTTGAAAAACACATTTGCACACAAACTTAGCAGGAAATGCAATGTAGTTATTCTCTAACCGTGTTAAGCGTTTATTTATGCTGAGCCCAGTTTGCCTTTGTTCTTTAAGGTGGACATCACTAAGGTTGTTCCTGTGCACAGTAACCGTCCAGACCCGGGCACAGGTGTGCTGCCGGACATCGGCGAGTACAACCCGCCTTCTGAGTCACTGAAAAGAAGAGACTATTTCGCTGACTTCCTGATCACCCTGGCGGTGCCCTCAGCTGTCGCCCTGGTCCTCTTCATCATCCTCGCCTACTCCATGTGCTGCCGACGGGAAGGGGTGTAAGTTCGCTGTGCTAAACTCTTGGTGAAAGTGAAACACGCAAGCAAGCACAAAACTGCCCTTATATATAATTCTTGTACTTAATGACCATTGTTTAAGGATCAACATTTAAACCATAGATTACTTTTTGATCATATAAACCATGTAGTGCCAGTACGGCCTCTTTTGAATCAGTGAAGATCTTGAGGGCTTTTCTAGAATATGTCAAAGTCTGAAAGACGGAGTCACATCCCTGCCAAAAAGCAGCTTACCATCTTCATCAAGCATCAGTTTTTTTCACCATTTAATCATTAACTGAAACACACTCAGTCCAAAGGTTCCATCTGTTGTATTTAGAGCCATTCCGGCAGATGTTTCCTCTTCATTATCAGCCAATCCCAGTGTGTTTCCTGATGATGTCACCCACCATTAGAGCTACCACCGCAGCCTGAAGGAGACCCCTGCATCACCAGACTTCAGTTGATCCATTCACACCCCTCCATTCCCTTCCTGACTCGCTCTCCATTGGCTTTTGTGTGGTTGTCTTTAACTATTAATATTAGAATTTAATTCAGTCATTTTGTTTTGTTTCTAGGGAAAAAAGAAACATGCAAACACCAGAGTAAGTGTTCCCTCTCCTGTGGTCTTGGCTTTTTCTTTCTCCTTTTCGAATCTTTTTTTCTTTTCTTTGGATAGGTTCCCCTTGTTTTTTTCTTCCCTATGTTTTGTTATCTCAAATCCTTCATCATGGTGACATGTTCATTTCCATCTCATTCATACAATCGCCTCCGTGTCTCCATGGTGTCATCAATGGGCAGCTGCTTCAGTGACAGAGATCTATTTCAGCTTATTATAATTGTAAATAATTGTGGAATGAGGTAGTGTGGCAAAAGACAAGTATTCATCAAATAGCCCTTTGCAAAGTAGACAAATTACCCAACGTTATTCCTAGAACTTCAGATATTCTATATTATGCTTTTTATGCATGTATTTGCTTTAAATAGTCATTTATTTGCTCCTTCCATTCCCAGTATTCAGCTGGTTCACCACAGCTCCATTCAGAAGTCTACCAAGGAGCTTCGCAGCATGTCTAAGAACCGGGAGATTTCGTGGCCTCTCTCGACACTGCCGGTCTTCCATCCTGTGAGCGGAGAGGTGGTGCCACCCATCCATCCCGACAATTACGAGACCACCAGCATGCCGCTCATGCAGACGCAGACGTGAGTCTGTTACTTTTGCTTTAATCAGAGTTTCTGGGTGGAAAGTAAGGCATAATTTGTGTTTGGAAATGGTGGATCTGGTTTAAGAAGAGTTGAGAAAGTAGGTTACTATAATCCAGTGTTCTTTAAAAACAAGCTTGAATCTCCTAGTGCCCTGGTATTAAGTCACTGATGACTTGAGAGATTAAAACAGATAAAACATCACAACATAAGTGTATTATCATCAGTACGACTGACCTAAAATGATGTGACAAGATGATGTCGAAAAAGGCAGAGGAGTTGGAATGGGAATTATGAATAATTTAACGATTTTGGTTACTTAATGGCTGCATTAATGATTTTGAAGTACTTTTAAAGACTATATATTCTGAAAAAGAAATTTAATTCCATTGCCAAATATGTAATAGATAATAGATTGAAATAATTCTGTTATTCTATTCTATTAATAATTTTAAAACAGTTCTTGCAAAAGATGTGTTTGCGCAAATGCAATTCAATAATTGGCTTTAACTTTGTGAAAACATTAAAAAAAGTAAAATATTAATTCCATTTCTCTGTCAGTAACTACTATAATTTAAAGTGATAGTTCACCCAAAAATGAACGTTTTCATCATTTACTCACCCTCTTGTTGTTCCAAACCTGTATGAATTAAGTATTTTCTATGAAAGTAAATGGCTACCAGTAACTGTTACTGTAGGTTACCCACAGTCTTCAAAATATCTTTTTTTGTGTTCAACAGAAGAAAGAACTCATACAGGTTTGGAACAAATTGAAGGTGAATAAATGATGGCAGAATTTTTTCATGTTTGGATAAACTATGCCTTTAGGATGTAAGCTTATGTTCGATTACTTAAAAAGAACAGACTCATTCACAGATACTCATTCATTCATTTGGAAATGAAACTCCACTAGTTCAGTTGAGAATTGAGTGTTTGTTTTTTTTCGAATTCACTGAAAAGAATCAACTCATTAGATTCATTATTTCAGAAGTCAGACACCGATCGCAATGCCTCTAGTTTATACAAGAACTGTTAACGCAACGAAACTTCATTATGGTATTTTTTTTTTTTTTTTTCCTTAATGGAATCGGTTCTCCTTTCTTAACCCTAAAAGTGTGTTAGCAATGACCACCTTGACCAAAGTTTGCTTTATTTACAGAAATCTTCAAAATCAGATCCAAATACCACAGCAACAGTCCTCTGGTAAGTCAAGCATTTAAAACTGATGCCTAAGCTTTTCATCCCATTGATACAAACAGCCTCTGATACCAGATGGCACAGAAATAGATTTAAACATTTTCCTAAATTATCCATAAAAAACTAAGGGCTGTGGTCATTCTCCTCAGTCTTGGTGCTTTAGTCTCTTTCATTGCTCTCTGGTGAACCCCAGTGTACACGTAATGAACTGCCATCAGACGGCTGTGAAATCTCTTCCTGTGTAACATGCTGTTCATTCATTCATGCTAACAAAGGAGATAATTATTGTATGTCGACTTTTCGGAGGCTAGAGGCAAGTATTACTCTTTGCATCTGTGATAATGTGTTTTAAAAAGATGAGCTATTTCATATTTCTAAAATGTTCCTCTCATTGTAGGTAAATGGTATTCCTGAGGAGAGAAAGGTGGCCGAAGCTCTAAACCTGTGATCTCACGAGGCTTCACTTTTGTACCTGTTTAATCTTGCCAAATGTGCATGTGTAGCTGTAGCTTCAAGCTCAGTGCCTTTGTGTTGTCATGCACAACATGTCTAAAAATGCAATATCTAAACATTATTCAGTGTCAGAACTAAAGTTGAGATGGGCACACTAAAACAATACTTTAAAATAGTATCCACAATTAAATATTTTGTCAAATGTTCAAATTTTTTGGTATAAGCCACTAATGGAGGCACATTTACTTGGATATTGTCTGTTTTGTTCTCTTATATGAGCAGATGTGTTTTGATAAATAAATTAATACACTTGCCACTAAATAACAACACTGGTATATATTTGTTCTGAGGATGTTAGTGGAGTACATTTAAACAGAAATGAAGATCTGAAATGAAAAAGATCAGGTGTTTTTGAGAAGGGGTTTATCGTCAACATTGACTGTACAATAAGATGAAGGCATTTCCAAATTAAATGAATATTTTCACATTTCAACAGTGTATACACAAAACATTCCTTTGAGGCCTTTGGGGTTTCTTTAAATAAAACATATAGCAAACTATACAAATAATTTGATTTATGAACATAGGCAAGCTGTTAAAAAAACAAGTTAGTTGCATGGATGTGCCAGTTGATGGCACACTGTACAAAGTTTGCTTTGCTTAGAAAAAAAGCATTTTCACTGATGAAAAAAATATGAATATAACTTGCAGTTGCTTTTAAATTCACATATATTGAACTGCTATGAAAAGTAGATTTAAAAATGTGATAGTTTCATAGTAAATGCATCTTTTCAGTCAAAATGTCAGGACATTTTAACTAGAATGGAGTACCACTATTGAAACAATACGTCTTTGTCTCTCAATGGCACATAATGTAGGATCTATTTACAGCATTATCAGTAAACTCAATTAAATTGAACTCTTTTTACAATATATTAAAAAAAAAAACATCAAGTTGAACAAACATCAGACTTCAGTAACCACATTTCAAGCAGTTTGAGAGGATATGAAGACATACATTAAACAATAAATAATGAGGTCACTGATCGTAGACAAAGCTGGCTCTAACATTAAGCTGTATTCTTATGAACTGAGTAAACCATGTGGTAAGAAAACCGAATGATAACTGGCTCAAACGACTCAAAGTCTGCAGGGAAGATGCCCTGCTCAGTGCAATCGATAGAGGGTGAAGAGGGCATTGTGTTCTGACTGCGTCTGATCAAAGCGCATTACTTCTTTTGTCTTGATAGTTCCAAGTGTTCTTCCAGCATCCACCCAAAATTAACCAAGCAAACAATCGACTTCTGGAAAACATTCTGATGGAAGCAGCGCTTGCTTATGGATTCCATTAGTAGTAGGAACAAATTCACTGCCATTGTTTGAGTTTTTTTTACGACAGAACATAAATGGATGTTTACCTTTCAATAATCCAAAGGTTTCATTTTCTCAAGAGGTTGTTCACCTAAAGGATAAAGCTGCTGGTGTGATATGAATATAAATTATGGTTTGTATGGAAACATTTGGTGCATAATTCAATGTAGTTCTGTCAGTTTTACAAGGTGAGAGGCAGGAATGTATTACTCCTTCACATTTTGCAGTCATGGGCTTCATGTACAAAACTGAAAACTGGGAGACAATGAGGACACAAACACATACCCCTGTATAAAATATAAACATAAATTATTAAATACTGTCCATAAAACACATCTCAGAGCTATGAGAGAGGACAGAGCAACAGGCGAACTTGTTATCTGCACACAGTACGTGTTAATTGTCTACTGCAAACATCCTGATTTAAGAATCCTTGTTTGATCATCTGAATCACTTCTGCTCCACGGTCCTTGGCTTCAGGTTCAGCTTGAGTTTTGTATACAGACCTATGCCATTAGAATTCCCTGGATCAATTCCTAGGAAAAAAATGTTCTAGGCTGGTCAAGTTTCTTTATTTTATACAGACAGGTCCATTAGGATCCTCAGCGGACGAGGTGTGCTACTGTCTCTGATTGCCCTGGATTACTCGTTTTGGGACAGTATCAGTACCAGCACTAGAAAGACTCCTGCTCCCAGCAGTCTCTTCAGTAGAGGCCCGCTCTCTTTAGGAATGGCCACCTGGGCCAAGTCATTGGTGATCTGGGAAATCTCATGAGCTACACAGACAAAGATGAATGTGCTGACGATAATGTTTAAAGTGGGGTTTCCAGGAATGAGGACCAGGATGCCCTTGGTGTCAGCTGCCAGCCAAATATGATACTGGCATATGAAGAGCTGGTAGAGAAAACAGGAATCGTGTTAAGATTGTTTTCAAAACGGTGGAACAGTTTATTTCCAGCATTTTTAAACATGTATTTAGAGTGGACTAAATATATTACTGTAAAAGTGGTGTACGTGTTTTCTTTTGTTTTGGGAGGTGTTTGTGTGTCTCTGTCCAGGAAGAAGACTGATTGGTTCCTGCAGTCTAATTGGTGCCACGGTAAACAAAGGTAAACTTAGCCAACTTATTTGTAATACCGACTCCTGCACGTTTATTGACTTTGATTCTGGACTGTTCCTGTTTAGACCTGTTGGCTCACCATTGTAAATAATTGTACATAATATTATACTGATGCCATTTTTGTTGGAACCTTTTATTGATTGTTTTTTTGGATAGGGAGGTAGGGAAGTAATTGTGTTTTATTTTATTTTCTTTTGTGATCTAGGGCAAGCTAAATTCACCCAGTTGTATTGTAAAACTCTTGTACTCATTAAAACATTGCTCATTCGCTTTTCAAAAAGAACTTTACCGTCTCATACTCTCTTTCATGCTATGCCTTTACCTTAGATGGGGCGTAACATGAAATTGGGATTTGAACCCAGGACCTCTCACACCGAAGCGAGAATCATACCCTTAATCTTAATCAAAGAGGGATGAGTTGGAATTGTCAATCCTAATTGACAATACACTAAAAATATCCATAAGCATGGCATAAAAGTTTGTTTGCAGTAAAGCTTGTACTGTCTCACCTCTAGGGAGATCTTTCCAAACCATGCAAAGAACGAGCTGTATAAAGAGCGAGCATAACCAGGAATATTCCGGATCAAAATGAAAGCCAGAATCTGTGGGCAGAAAAAGCACAGTGATGAAAAGTCAGCAGCCTCATAGGTACAACCGAACGAAACAAAAAGCCCTTTGAAAGGGATCTATTATTTTGGGTTACAAATGTTCTTTATGCTCCCACAAAAGCCATCTGACTGTGTGAATCAACTGTGATAAAGGTTAGTGTGGTTATGAACAGTCAAAAGAATCTTTTTTACTTCTTTTTTCATGTTTTGGTCAAATCACACATAGTTAAAAAGTGTGCAAGAGAACAATATTATAAAGAGCACATAGTGGAATGGGTACTTGCCTGGACGACTGAAATGTATGGATGCATCTCATTACACTCAGACTTGTTTTTGCACCCACTGGCCCAAATGGAGTACGTCTGGGAACAAAAGAATCAATTGTAAAGCAGTCAGATTACTATTTTCAGAGAGAAATAGAAAACGTCTCACCATGAAAGACACCACAGAGACGAAGAGCAGACAGTTGGAAATCTTGTTGGAGAAGAGAGGCTCTCCTTTGCCTTCAGACAGCAGCTGACATTTCTGCAGCAGCAGGTATATGAAGGCAAAGAACATCCCATTGATCACAGCCTAGCATCCAATAGAGCAGAAAGAAATCTGTTACTTCAAGATGTGAAACTGACAAATGTTTCACAATTCTTGTTAATTCAAATGAGAGGATGTTTTACGTACAAATCGATCTAGTTTCCATCTGAACCACCACTCATGGATGCTACCTTGCAGCTCAAAGAGCTTTGAAACGGGCCACAAAGAAAAAACATCCTCAAAGAGTTCCTGCAACAAATGTGAAACACTGAAATGCACATTTATATAAAAACTAGTCTTAACAGTTCTACTGTAAGAGAGAAACTCACCTGCGAGTATGCAAAGAAGCAGATAAGAAGCAGCAAAGCCAGAAGTTTCAACAATAGTGCCAGATTCCAGAATGCACTGCCTGTATATATTTAAAAGGAGAAAAAAAGAGAAAACTGTTTCAAGGCTTGATATATCATACAGTATGTGTTTAAAAAAAAATTATGATTGTTTGGTGTCTGTTAAATGAATAACAGAAAATATGATTTCAATTACCATTGGCTTGCTTTTGAAGAATCTGTGGCCACAATGCCATTGTAGCATAAATAACTGCAAACCAAAAGGTGACAAGAGGCACAAAGTAATAAAACTGATAAGGCCTGTCCATAACCAGACACAGCACCACCACAAGGAAGTTAAGCCTGAAGAGAACCTAAAAGACAAACATAGAGAGGACTCATTATTTATATCATACTGTGCAGTTACACATTATTATCATAAAGCATTTCCCTCTAAATGTTGCTATTATAAATATTTACACTGATAAGCAATTTGGTCATATTTACTTTATAACAACAATTTTCCACATTGCACAATAAAAGAAAGTCAACAAAACCATTATCTAGTGATGAACTATGACCTAGCAATAATCCATATGGAAGGTGACAATTAAAAACAATAAATGACAATTCACAGTTATTAAAAATAAGTCTTATAAGTTACTATATTATTATAATTATTACAATTTTTAAAAAATAAACTTATTTCATCATAAATAACATTGTTTATATTACTGTATAATATAGATAAATCATGTCATACTGTGATTTTGGCTTTAATAAATGTAATGTTAATATACTTTACTGTTCAAAAGTTTAGTATATTAACATTACAGGGTCAGTAGAATTTATTTTAGATTTTTGTAAGAAGTCTCTAATGCTAAGCACGGCTGCATTATTTATTAAAATTTACATAAAAAAAACAGTAATATTGTAAAATATTTTCACTTATTAAATAACTCTATTGTAAACTCTTTTCTATGTTAATGTATTTTAAAATATAATTTATTCCTGTGATGGCAAAGCTGAATTTTCAGCAGACATTACAGTCTTCAGTGTCACACGATTCTTCAGAAATAATTGTAATATGCTGATTTTCATTTCTTATTATCATAAATGCTGAAAACATTTTTTAAAGGTTCTTTAATGAACAAAGTTAACAACCAGCATTTGTTTATGCTATTTAACAGCATTTAGTTACTTTATGCACAAATGCTGAATAAAAGTATTCATTTCTTTTGAAATGATTAAACTAAGTATAAAATTCTTTTGAAACATCAAATGAAATTGAAACACGCTTACATTTGTCAAAACAAAAACAAACTGACAGGGGACTTTGCCTCATAATTTTAGAAGAAGACTATATGTCAGTCACTGCTTCATGCATATGGGAACACAATAAGCAGAGCCTGGCAACAAGTACCTGACACACTCTGTATAGTCCAAAGTCTCCCTTTAGCCAGAAGAAGGAGAAGTGTCCATATCCTGTTTGAAAGAGATACGCAGCTACCAGCACACGGACATGCATGTACACAGGTATAAACTGAGAAAACAAAGGAGAGTGCAGTCACTAGTAATACCAGACTAAAGCAAAGTAATCTAATGCTATTAAATGCAAGCTATTAATAACCGTACAGTGCTAGCTCCAGAAAAGTGGTAAATAAGGATAACCAGCTGCATCCAGCCCTTCCATTCATCCGTTTGCTCTCGGTTCAGGAGTTTTGTCTGGAAAGAGAAATGAAAATTATACAAGAATATCAATATCTAAACAGCATTTGAGCTCTCTTTCAGACTAGATCAATTTCCCAAGAGCCTGTGCTACCTCTTTGCTGTTCTCACTGTAGAAGATGCCCAGAACGAAGATGTAGATGAGGGGGATGAAAAAGGTAGAATGTGTATAGAATTTCTGTTCCTTCATAAAGATGTCTGCCCTGTCACACAGGTAGAAGTACAACATGATAAGGCTCATTCTGCAGATTGCCAGTAAAGGTCCCTTTGGGTTGAGTTGACCCAAAACAACAGGGGGTTTCTTCTCCTCTCCGCTCTCCACATCAGGAACGGGTCTGCTCTTACGATGTTTACTGCAGCCCAGGATGAGGAAGATGATGATGGACAGCAGGACGAGACCAGCAGCTATCTTCTGAAGGATGCTTAGGGGAGGAGCACTCTGACAGCAAGAGCCGTCAATGGGCTTGAGGATCTTGTTGCACATGGAGTTCATCAGAACCATGGCGCCCTGAGAAGTGGGTAAATATTAGTCATAAAATGAAAAAGAATAAAATGGAGTTATTAATTGTAAAACTAGTCTCAACCAGAGGCTTACAACATCTCTTGTGCTCTCAGGAAGGTGCAAGCCATCCACTGACTGGGAAATGGTTTCCATAGCAGCTTGCCGAGAGGCCTCTAAGAACTTGACCTTCTTTTTGCTGGTATTCAGAGTACTAACCGCTGCCTCGTTGTACAGATTTATCTGCTCGTTTGTGATCATCTTTCGACTGTCACTTAGCATGTCCTCATTAACAGGATCTGTATAAACAGGCAAAGCAAAAACATGAGACAGGAAGCCATCATTACAGGGGATCTGAATTTCGAAACTCACCTTGCAGAACCCAATAGACCTCGCTGTGCTCAGCTAGTTTTTCCAGTGTGTCGGATATAGCTGTGAGGTTCGCTTTGTACTGAAAGAGTGCCTCACTCTTGCCATTGTGCAACTTAATGGACCACTGTTGGAAACCACAACTATCAATCATTAGAAGGATTTTCAACAACAGCACTTGAATGCATTATGACTGCAAACAGGAACTCACCGTAGCAGCACCGATGATGATGACATGTGGTTTGGAAGCAGATCCCTAAAATTATTAAGAGATGAGACAAGATTCTTAAGCCTGTGATTTAATAACTTGCCTGTTTTCTATCCAGTACAATTTAATTGTCTTTACCTCTGTCCATAACATCAACTGCTCCTTCAAGGAATTGTTCACTTCAGCATACCACAGGAAGTCCTAAATGGTAAACATAGGCAATATTCTAAACTGTTATATAACAATTAATAACTGTGAAAATCACGGCTCAAATAAAATGAAACTCTCTGCTGTACAGGACACAACTAATTAAAAATACTTACGACAGTGGAATCACCATCTACAAAAGGGATGTTTTCATGCTGGTGGAACAATTGATTAGAACAAGAAAAACAAAATATAATTAACTTTACAAACAATAAATGATATATTTATCACTGTTATTGCATCTACTGTAAATTTACAATAATAAATTCAATGCTTTAGCACTGAATGTATTAAGTGTTTATTATAAATTATTTGTCCTTGTGCATTTTTTATTTTTTTTTCAAAATTCATGTGCCTCATAATCTTTAATCAAAATAACTTCCCCTCCCACTTGCAACGACATCTCATCTCTTCTCTGATGATGTGTTCACTTGCATGAGAGCAGGACAATAAACTCTTACCTCAGCAGCAATAGCAAATAACTATGATCAAATCAAATCCTTATGAACAAAAAAAATCAAATCCCGCCCTACATTTATTTTCTATATTCACCCGGATATATGTCACAATAGGAAAGCAAAGACAACTGCAACTTCTGTTTCATGCCAACTTTAAAACCTTTTACAGAGAAAATTAACAGTATTTTTGTAAAATAATGTAGAGAAATCACAGCTCAAGAGGTACAATTTGATGTATGTGACTGAGTATGTGCTTGAGAGACACAGTCACAGTAAAGAGCATTTTAAATTGCCATGTTGAAATTAAATCTGTGGAGGGTGACAAGAAATTTCAGTCTATGAAGTTGATGGTATGTTATAGAAAATCAGTGTCGACCCATTTGAGCATTGAAAAATTAAAGTCGGGATGTTAAAGTGGAAATAGTGACCACCTTTTCTTCACTATTATGATATACATACAAACATAAAAATTATTTAAAACATAAAATTTATTTATTTTTAAACAAACAAAAAAAAAGTAAAAAAAAAAAAAAAATCATTATATAAAAAAAGAAGTGTCTATTTTTATTTCATAGTGACCTTAACTAATTTACATTTACACTTTCACTCACATAATGAATGAATCATGTTTTATAAAAGTCATGAAAAATTATAAAGGTCTGCCATACATACAAACAAACAAAAAAAAGGTTAGTGTCTATAAACAACTGCTTTTGTTCGGGGGCATATTTTGAAATACCAGCAGTAACATTCTGGTAAACAGGAACAATTACACCCTTTCCTTTTTTAATTTAACTGCAGCCTTTGAATGGCACATTTATTAAAGTCGCAATTGCTCGGGGGCCGTCCTACAAGAAACAAAATACGACTTTGAAGTAAATACTCACTCTGGTCTGAAATACACTATATCAGTTAACCAAAAGAAGGCTTACTAAAATGAATAGCAACAACAAACCTTGTTCCCAACTTCTTTCACCTCAGGGTTCATCATTTTGATGAAAGAATAGAAGAGCTGACGTATTCTAGAGTCTCCTACAAATGCTATTCTCTTCTCTCTGAGGCAAAACTTTGCTTCACTGAAAGACAATAAAAAGGACTGTAAATTCCAGTCCACATTTCTATCCCACATGCGTCACTGTGGTACATTAACAATCACAACATGACTTACGTGCTTTTGTACTTGTGTAGCATGCAGCCGTAGGGCTGCCATACATTGTCCCCTAAAAAACGTCCACTGGATAAAAGCCAGTCACATGTGTCACTGCCTGAAAGTAACAATGCATAATTAAAGTGAATAAATCAAATTCAAGAATAATATAACTGAGTTAGGAGTTAGTAAGATTTTATTCATTTTTTTTTTTTTTTAAAGAAATCAATTCTGTTATTCAGCAAGGGTGCAGTAAAGCAATAAAGACATTTACATAGCTAAACAAAAAATTATATTCCAAATAAATGCTGTTCCTATGAAATTTTTTATTCTCCAAAAAAAAAGAAAAAAAAAAGCATCACAGTTTCCATAAAAATATTAAACAGCACAACTGTTTTCATCACTGATAAGAATGAGCACCAAATGAGGATTAGACGGATCATGTGAAAACAGCAAAACCACAATGCACAACGGCCAAATGTGTCCATCTGATATGTGTACAACATAAACTAAGATTTAAAAAAAATATAGCCTATAAGGGCTTTTCAGTTTATTTCAGGATCAATATTTTGTTCCTCCGTGTGCCTCTCATCCAGCCTCGATACCAGCATGGCAAGGAGGATAGAATGTTTGCTCACATCACATAATTATACCAAATCTACACAGAATACTTGTAATTCAAGCATAGTAAATAAATAACGTAAACAATAAACATTCATTTTTAGGTGAGCTTATCGCTGAATATAAAAGGAGATGATATATTCATTGCGTAATCCTGATAGTATTAAGGACAATACTAACACCTGAACGTGCCTAAACATTAAGATATGACCAATAACAATATTATGCTTCAATTTCAGGAAACACAAGCAGGACTAGAAGAATTATCATCCACGGACGACTATATCTCCATCTATAGTTTTTAATGAAGTTACCTGGAATAGACCTTATATATGCTACATACGTTTGGCTGGATTTCAAAATGTAGTGAAACCTCTTATCTATTTTTGGACATCAGACACGTCTAGAATGCCCCTCCAAAATAACGATACTATCTAGGAACCTGTTTTTAAGATACGGCCTACTGGGAGCTATGCGTCAAAGAATGAAGTCTAACTGGAAATGCAACCCCGATGACAGACCAGCTGGGCGACAACACTGGTTTTAGCTTTGATCTGTTATTGATTTGCTAAAATCTTTGACAAGTAAAGTGCTGCGCTTAGTCGTAAAATTACGCCAAACAGACGTCCGTTTTAACAAAACGGTCACAGTTTATTTGTGTTTTGATGAGCGAAGCTGCAGTTATTATCTAGCAGTGACAGACACGCGCACACGCTCCCTGAAAACATTGAGTGACAGCATTAGCATTGACGCTAACACAAACACGCAGCTCTCTCTCTCACACCGCTGCACAAACACTCACCTCCATAATGTCGAGAAGCCGTGTGAAACACAGTGAGAAGGACGACGGCGGCGACAGACAGCAATTTAGCATTTTTGATGCTGAAATATTGATTTATTTCCCGTTTGCCTAGGCTATAGGCCAGGACCGCCATCTTGGCTCCTCCATGACAACAGGCAGACAGACGAGCTGCAGCAAAGCTGACTGAGCCGAGCGGCGCGTGCCCGTTTCCCGCATGTTCCTCAGCTTCTGTTGTCGCGAGCAGAGATTGCGCTTCTTGTGCTTCGGTTGCCTCAGTTATCATATCTACAGCAGGTTTACTTTCTCCTGCCTTCCAACGGTTTAAAGAAATATCGCCGACTTTCCAAAACTACTTCTTTAAGTGTCGTTCTTTTTTTTCCCCCAGTGTCCTGCCCATTTCTCAAACTGGAAGAAGCCAACGTTGTTAAACTTTGAACTTTTTCCCTCTATTTCCTGAACCGCCACATCCAGTATAATTTGTCTGATCAAGAAACACAGCCGTTTAAATGCTTTCTTGAATTATAGATGGGGCCAGTTGCATAGACTAGTCTTACAAGTTAGTCGCCTAATTTCTTTCTGCAAGACTGGTCATACCTTTTTAAAATCAGTTACATAAAAATGTAGATTAGTCCAATTTAAATCTGAAAACTAAGACCACTTGATTAATTCCTAGTTAGTCAAACTAGTTCTTAAGACAAAGTCTTAACATGGTGACTACTATATTAATGCAACTGGCCCTCAGCCTCGTCAGTGTCTTGCATTTAAGGTCCTGGTTGGGACTAAACTTTGTGTTGTGTAAGATGAGCACATTGCTAAACATAGTTTGTAAGGGTGTGAGAAATTACTTGTCAATCAAAAGAAATATTGGGAGGACAATTCTTAACAACTATGTGAACAAACAAGGTTAACCACCACCCTAACTGACATTCTTTTCATATATGATACTAACCATGTGGCATAGTTTATCACTTGCAAACCTTATTTGCAATTTCCTATTTAATATCATTCATACTGAAGTCAATAATGATCCAGTACAGCGGCACTAAGGCAGCCAATCAGATTCCAGTGCCCCACTACCACCACCACTACTACACTAATAGAGGGTGCTCCTCAACTATATACGTCCTATTTAGGCTATATATCTCGGCTGCCACATCATGAAGCCCCATTAAAGGACATCACCTTGAAGGATCTTTGGAAGGCAGACTTCAGCACTTTCCCAAATGGCAAACCCTCACAGTCTTCCAAAGTGTCCACACTTTCGTGACGTAATGCTGCTTTGACTGTCGGATAGAAGTCTGCTGCGGAGCTTGCCTCAGAACAGGCTTGGCAAAAGTGTGCACAAGGGTGTATTCACAAGAACCCTTCTGAAAGCTAAACTGATGAATGGGAAACCTTAGGTCTCATTGACTTAACAGACACGTGTATGGGGTGGCCATTTTAAGTCCACATGAACGCAAGTACACATGAACTGTGCCATTTGGGAGAGGGCCTTCATTTTGCATTCTTCATTCAGCCTGTTTTGAAGGATGCATCAGGTGTATCCTTTGCATTGTTTTATCACCCACAATCTTTTGCAACCGTGTTCCTAATGTACTACAATCCTAATGTCACCACTGGGAGACCACAGACGGTTGTCATTACCTGTACTGCATTAATAGAAAGCCAGTTAATATGAACATGTTTAATATGAAGTATTCTTCAAATTACAATTTTAATAGTAATTTTGTGCCGTAACCGCAAGGATGGAAACATTTAGGCCTATGACATAGCCATGTACACCTACTAGACCGTCTCATTTTAGCATTTAATGTTGAACAGGACTCTAACCTTGAAGCCTCAGAAGGACTGGACAAGGAAGGATGCATCCTGTTTAGGATGCGGCCTTTTATTTGAGAAGCATCCATAGTCCACTGAGGGCGTGAATGAAAGCCAATGAGCACCAGATGTGTTGCAGACTCCATCTTCTGGCCAGGCGGGGCAATTCATACATCGGGCCTGTCCCAATACCCGCACTTGTAGTCTTTGCGCTTAACCACTTGTCTACTTAGGCTACGTGATGTATTCCTGTATTCGGTCCAGGTGTATGTAGAACTTTTGATTACTCGATGGGACATGCTTATAGTGTAATATAAATTCAAAAAAAAGTTTTTATAGAGCTTTTTTAATTAAAAAGAAAAGTGGTTTTGAAACTTCTAAATGTCTTTTCAGTAGTTCCTATGTACTGTAACAGACAACACAATATAATTAAGTGATAAAAAGCAGCTGCAAACATTTTACGAATTACAAAACCATCTCTGTACTATTACAATATGCAACACTTTATGTTTTACTACCAAATTATATGTAATGTCTAATTAAACTTACACTGGAATGTTTTCCTGGACTTACTGTGATTTTGGGTTACATGAGTAGGTGAGAAGAATACTGCTCTGAAGTGGTATTAGATAGTGTGGATTTAGTGTGCATTAATGCATGAGCTTTGCCATTTATTAGACCTGGGATAGCCTTGTGCATACACATCCTGTCGTGTGCACACGCTTTCAAATGGCCAAAACCGCAAGTATGGGACAGGCCCATTGGTTGTACACTCATTACTGAGGTGCATTATGGGATTGGATGAGAGCTCTTGATAATGTTCCTTCAAATAGTGCACTATGTAATGGTATAGGGCTGATTTCAGACAAAGCCCTGTAGTAGGGGAGTCTGAGAGTGGTTGGCATAGGGCCATAATTTCTGGGTGAGAAGTGGGTGCATTCTCAAAAATGTACAGCAGCTACATCTGAGTGTTTGGTCTCTTGAACCTCACCAGATTCTACCAAGATATTAAATAGTCAAAACCTGGTAACTTTTCTGTTTTTCTGTGGCAGACCAAAAACTAACCCCTAAACAGTTTAGAGAGAGATATTAAAAAATAAATCAATTTTAGTTAATAGTAAAGGCACCCATATTAAATATGGATCCCTGTGATTAATTATTCTGCCTGGTTAGTAGTGGAGATGGTTAGCAGGGATGTTGGTTATAAATCTAAAAGATTGGACACACACAATGTGTAGCATTTAATGCTATCGTTTCTGTGTAAAAATATACATGTTTGGATTCTCTACAAATACAAACATGCCAAGTTTCAGTGACTGCCTTTTTATTTGAATCAAAAGTGAGAAAGATTTTGCCATCTTAAAAGCATGCCATAACTAAAAACAGAGGAAAATGAACTCTATTTGGAAATAGACTCAAAGTAATATTTGCTAAGAAACAAAACACCCATTCTTTGAATAATATTAAAAAAAAAAAACCATTTCATGTTTTGAAAATAAACACATTGAAGTCCTTTGCTAGTGAATTTAGGAATTAAAAATCAGGCAGACATTCAAAATGGCCATGTAAGTCAGACATCTTTTTCCCAACATTAAAGCACTTAACTCATGGAATAATGTGTTTCGGAACATTGGACATGCTTTATT
>JAFVLL020023054.1:0-16262 GCA_021397915.2 Tor tambroides | reverse complement strand
ACACATGCACAGGACGGGAGGGGAGGAGAAAGAAAAGAGACAGACGCAGAGAGGGAGTTTAGGGGCACAGGTGCATAAAAGAACAAAAGATGGGGGGAAAAAAGGAAAGGGAGTGGAGTTTGGAGGAGCAGCGGAAGAATATAAAAAAGGAGGGCGGCACTGCAGTTGGCTGTGTGCCACGACACGTGACGGCCGACACAGAGAGACGAGAGGAGACTTCACAAAATATCAGGCCCGGATGCACTGAGGCACAAAAACACTCCCCCAGTGTCAGAAAAACACTCAAGAAGCATTAAAACGCGTTCTTACCAGGCGAGTTTGAAGCCTCTCATTGGTGCGATGCTGAGAGCGTGTTTGGTACGGCGTCAGGCGGCTGCGGCCGGAGAGGCTGCATGTTGGTGATGAGCAGCCGCTGAGGAGAGAAAGCGTCCCGCTGTGCCGTCCCATTCAGAAAGATGATGGTCTACGTACTCACCTGAACTAGCTCTAGCACTAACAGAATATCTGACCATCCAGACAGTCCCATATAATGCAGCTGGACCGGTCAGATTGACCAAACACTACTGAATGTGTGTGATGGAAAGAGTGTGATGAAGTTGCGGTGCATGTGTGTGTATAAGCTCACTCGTCCACTCTGTCTCTCTCTCTCGTCCCCCGCTGCAGTTAAAAGCTGCAGTCTCTGAGCCGAGAGCGATACTGAGCATGCTCATCGCAGCCTTTCCTCTCCCTCCCTCGCTCTGCTTTTCTCAGATTGTTTGGTTAGCTGTGACTGTCCCCTCTGGTCAGGTCAGATGAGATGGGTTTATGTAGTTCTGGTCTCGGTGTGGGAGATTATGAGGACCTGTTGCCCTCCCATCAGCCACAATTAAGTCTCCGTCATCAGTGGGTGGAGATACTAATCTGCTAATGCACACATACTATGGCTCTGTTCCAAAAGCAAGCTGTAAAAAAAACGATTGCAATTTTAACAGTAAATGACTGTAACAATGCTGCAGTAAAAACCTGTTACTTGTTTAAAGATACGTTCCCTTAGTGCAAAACTCTAACAAATCTAATGGGACATTTCATTCATTTTAGAGTAAAAGACTGTTAAATGAACATATGTTTTTGAAAGTGAAAATTTTAAGTAAAAAACTGAAAACTGGCATTCTCAGTGACAGCTCACATTTGATGGTTTTTCAATGAAACAACTGTTTCTTGTTTGTTTTTGCCCTCTCATCAATTATGTACATTAGGATTTTATGTAACATCTCATTAAATCCAACCTTTAATCAAATGAGAAGTTGTGCAACAGATAATCTGGACTTAAACAAATCTTGCAAAACGCATGAGATAAAATTGCAATTATTTTATGTTACAGGTCATTGCACACTGAGTCCGAAATTTTTGCGTGCGTTTTTCCGTTTTTTCGTATTCCTCATCCTTTCCAAACCAAATGCATGCTACGGATGCGAAAACGCAGAAAATCAAACCTGATCCGAATTGTTTTATGATGGACGAAAGTTTCGGAAGCAATGTGTAAACATGATTGACACAACGTGAGGTCGTATTTATTTTTTAACGTAAAAATTTCAGACGAAAATTTGCAATGACCTTACATCTTATATGGTTAATTAATGTTTCTTGCATTATTTTATTGTCATGCTTGTTATCATGAAAGTGATTTGTGTTTATGTGTTTCTGCATCTTTTATATATTAGTATTTATCTCAGCTTTTGGACAAGCTACTTGTGATGAACTCGGATTCATCATATAACTTTCTCTTTACCACCTGTGTTTTCATGGTGGTTATTAGGTAATAAACAAATTTGAGTAAATTTAAGTAAATTTAAGGCCAGTCT
Source organism: Tor tambroides (assembly GCA_021397915.2). NCBI lineage: Eukaryota > Metazoa > Chordata > Actinopteri > Cypriniformes > Cyprinidae > Tor > Tor tambroides. The sequence goes on along the minus strand of JAFVLL020023054.1, from coordinate 14,421 downwards.
GTACAACTGAAAATGCTGCTTTTTTAAAACCTATTTTTTACAGTAAAGTGTATACATATACATATATATATATACACTCACAGAGCACTGTATTTTGAGAGTTGTTTAAGTGAGTACATCTGTAACTTTGTCCAGATTGGGGGCATTGTAATGTTTAATAATTTTTTTATTATGTAAAAAAGTATAGATTTTTGTTTGTATATGCTGTCAATTATAGTTTTTAGAAAGAAAATCGGAATCTGCAAAAATCGGTATCGGCAGGTCTCACTTACAAAAAAATCGGAATCGGCCAAGAAAATTGCAATCGGTGCATCTCTAATTTTTATAGCAGTAAGTCTTGAGCGATATGTCAGTAAATATGTGAACAGATTTAAACTATACTTAGTATGAAATAAATGTATTTTAATCATATTACATTTTTTTTAAACTAGGGTAGCTTCTTATTACTATGGTAAAAAATACGTGGTTTCTACAAATACAACAGTATTTGTTATGAAAAAGAGTAGCCTAATGCAGTTTAATAATGGTTGCATGATAAAGACTGGTTTGGGTCAAAATGATAAACTGCTAATGCTGTGCAGGGAAAATAAGTAGTGCTGTTTTGTTTCACTTTTACTGACATAACTGACAGTAAATAAGCAAACATAGGTGGGAAACATTGTAATGGAACCAGTGCAACTATTTAACTGAAGCCTGAAGCCCTGTATAAGTAGCTTAAATCCATTCTGCTTTATCTTTTATAGGTGCAAAATCTAAATGCAAGAGCAAAAGCAAAAGAGATGTGTATTATGAAGTTAGAACACAGCAGTGCTCTGACCTATCACGCACACAGCAGCTGTTCACACCGCACACGTCCGCTACAGATGTGCAAAAATACTCGCTTTCAGGATCAACTAGTCATAGGTTTGTCTGCACAGCCAGCTGACCAATTCATCTGAAGTAAACACTGTATAATTAGGCTGTCATGTCCACCTGACACTGATCAGACACATTTAAAAGAAATATATGGTCCCTAAAAGCAGTTCCAACGGCTAATGGGTGGATAAATCGACATATAAATAGGCTAAATAATGTGTAGCCTTTAACTGCACGAAGTATGTTAGCCATCAGGATGAGCTGGGAACATTGTTTACAGGAGCAATTTAAAGTTTGACAGTAATTGCCTTGGAATTTATAATGGAAGACAGTGATTGTGTTACAAAACCATTGCTCTAATGGCTGCAGCGGCGGTGCTATAAGGAGAATGCATTTAGAGACTTTATCTCTGTAATGTTGCAAATGTTTTTCAGAAGGTTTTTAGCACCGAAACATGGACTAGTGTATGGTGCTTTATGAAATGTGATGTAAATCACAATTTTGAATATACTGATATTATAAATAATAATTATGAAAACAATAATTAAAACTAACTCACTCTCATTGCAGTTTTAACAAAATGTCTTTGTGTCTAAGCTACTGTTTTTCCTCCATCTGTTTTGTTATGGTTAACTAAAACCAAAACGATTTAAAATCATCTTTGTTAACTGACATAAATTTAGAAATTATTTTTGAAATGTTGCTTTGACAACTAACTGAAAATAAGTTAAGTATTAAAGTTACTGAATCTAAAATAAATTGAAAATATATTACATATAATACTTTATTTTAGAAAGGCAGCTAAACAAAAATAAAAAGACAAATAACTAAAAAACTAATATTAAAATAAAAACTGAAAATATATAAAAAAGATAACTAAAATATAAAATACTACTAATTTACGTCAATGACATTCAGATATTTTCCATGCTGTGTATTTCACAGGGGTGTGTGTGTGACAGATACAGACTGGTGCTCGGTGCAGATGCACAGCTTGACGTTTGTGTTCATTACACAGTTCTCAGGATGAGCTTAACACGTACTGCACAAGTCACACTCCTTCCTGGAAAATGCCCACAATTCTTGCACAAAACCCACACACTCATGAACACACTCACACACTAATAAGTACACCTATAATGGCATCACACAGACACCAATAGTAACACGAGCCATGTGACAAACCAAAAATGAGAATTCTAGGAATCTGGAGGGCTCTGAGGAGAAACATGGCATGATGGGACACTCTAATATCCACTGACATGAATAAGCTTTTTGTTAGGGTACTGTGGACTCAAATAGATGGTATGATGGTATACATGGATACCAAATAAATAGGTACAAATAAATAACAATGATAATAATAACAAGAGTAACACACGCACGCACACACACACACACACACATACACATATCTGAACTGGTGGAAGGGGTAGTGTGTGTGTGTATATATATATATATATATACACTATAAAGGGTACATTTTTGAATAAATAATAAATAATAAAAAGCTGAATAAATAAGCTTTCAGTGGTATGTTAGGATAGGACAATATTTGGCCGAGATACAACTATTTGAAAATCTGGAATCTGAGGGTGCAAAAAATCAAAATATTGAGAAAATCGCCTTTAAAGTTGTCCAAATGAAGTTCTTAGCAATGAATATTACTAATCAAAAATTAAGTTTTGATGTATTTACAGTAGGAAATTTACAAAATATCTTCATGGAACCTGATCTTTACTTAATATCCTAATGATTTTTGTCATCAAAGAAAAATGGATAATTCTGACCCATACAATGTATTGTTGGCTATTGCTACAAATATACCCATGCAACTTATGACTGGTTTTTTGGTCCAGGGTCACATATATATATATATATATATATATATATAATGATTGCCACTAAAATTACACCATACAGCCTTAAAGAGACATATGGTCCAATTGGTAAATGACAACACAGAAACACATATCTTTTACCTATTGTATGAAAATAAGAATAATATGTAGCCCACAGTGTGCTGTAGTATTGAGTGGCGTGGTGCTGATTGGACAGCTCCGCACTACATACTCAAATACATACTACAGCTGTATACTGCTCATCACACTGAGACTCACTGCTTACACCTGCTTCTGAATCACTCATATATCAGACCATTTCCTTGTAAACAAAAACAAACCAAAAAAAAAAAGAAAAAAAAAAAACTACATTACATTTGAAGCATCATTCATGTAGTGCAAGTTCAAATGTCTACAGTATGACATTTAAAAAAATCCTAAACAGTAGAGTAAAATGTAAAAAAAATATATATATATTTTTAAATACACAGCACACACATATTGGTTGAAATACTCCATTTGTAATTAGATTAGATATTTTTGATCAATATTTTCGATTACTGAATGAATTGCATTCATAAAGGGCATTTCTCTCAATTCAACTTGGATACATTTTTGAGGTTGTTTGCAATGCAATCTGGGATTCTCCTCTCAATTAAGGATACATGCTGCTTTAGAATTTGGCCAAAATGAGGAATCCCTGTTTTCGTTTCATTACTGTGTTAATGCAGTTTCAGATCTTAAAACTCCCTCGTGCAGCTTAAATGTTAACATGCCCAAACTGATTTCTTCACAACATGTTTCATGCATGTGACTCGGGTGATCAATAACAGCACATATGCTGGATCGCATCAGTCCTCCACTTTCACTGAAGCCTCTCATATGAAAGCAACGGCGATGTAAAACATCCAAGACAACAAGAAAATAGGGCACTAAAAAAAATTTTATTTGTGCAACTTTCACCCCCTCCCTCTCTCTCTCTCAGTCTGTCTGAGTCTCTCGTCCCGTCGCTCTCTCTTTTGGACACACCCTGCTTGAGGGACCATTGTGGATTATATTTAGAGCTGTATAGGTTGATCAGTGGCAGCCAATGAGAGGTGAGTATTCACTGTCAGCTGACCGGGTGACTGTCACACCAGTTCAGTGTCAGAGTGAGGATGTGTGTGTGGCGGCATGCTGTAATCCCGCCTTTTGTAAAATACACACACACACACACACACACACATACAAACTGCTCTGTTTCCCTCTCTAATCCTGATGGAAAATCCCCGTGTAGAAGTGTGTACACAGCTGAGTGGGCTAAAGGTGAATTAACAATAACAATATTTATTATTCTGCTAAAGGGCCAATCAGCGGCAGCACTCATTAACACATTCTGACCACATAAGGCTCAAGATCAAACAGCAGATTTGTGAAAGAGCGATGTGAAAGCAATGGGCCGGACGAAAGAAAGATGAGGCGCGTGAAGCGTCTGTGGCCTTTTGAGCAGCTGTGTGTCTGTGTGGCATTTCCACATCAGTAGGAGCTCCAGTGATGGACTCCATGAACACAGCTCACTGAAATGGCACTACAACCACAATTCATTAGTGCTTGTGATAAGATTTTTATATATACATACACATATGTACACTGCTGTTTGAACTGAGGCATTTACACAGCGATCTGTTGCAGCACATCAAAGAGCATCAAAATGCCATTTATTGCCATATATATATACAGGTGCATCTCAGAAAATTAGAATATGGTGAAAAAGTTCATTTTTTCTTGTAACTTATTTCAAAAAGTGAAACTTTCATATATTTTAGATTCATTACATGTAAAATAAAACACAGTTTTTTAGTTTTAATTTTGATGATTAGAGCTTACAGCTAATGAAAGTCAAAAATCAGTATCTCAAAATATTAGAATATTTCCTAAGATCAATCAAAAAAAGGATTTGCAAAACAGAAAAGTTCAAGTTCTTTAAAGTATGTTCATTTATGCACTCAATACTTGGTCGGGGCTCCTTTAGCACAAACTCCAGCATCAGTGAGGTGTGGCATGGAAGCGATCAGCCTGTGGCTCTGCTGAGGCACTATTGAGTCTTCAGCTCGTCTGGATTGTTGGATCGACTGTTTCTCATCTTTCTCTTGAAAATATCCCATAGATTCCATATGGGGTTCAGGTCAGGCATGTTGGCTGGCCAATCAAGCACAGTAATATCATGGTCAGCAAAGCACTTGGAAGTGGTTTTGGCACTGTGGGCAGGTGCTAAAGTCCTGCTGGAAAAGGAAATTAGCATCTCCATATAGCTTGTCAGCAGATGGAAGCATAAAGTGCTCTAAAATCTCCTGGTAGACGGCTGCATTGACTTTGGACTTGATAAAACACAATGCACAAACACCAGCAGACGTCACGGCACCCCAAATCATCCCTGACTTCAGAAACTTCACACTGGACTTCAAGCAGCTTGGATTCTGTGCCTCTCCACTCTTCCTCCAGACCTTGATTTTCAAATGAAAAGCAAAATTTACTTTTATCTGAAAAGAAGACTTTGGACCACTGAGCACCAGTGCAGTTCTTTTTCTCCTTAGCCCAGGTAAGACGCTTCTGACGATGTTTCTGTTTCAAAAGTGGATTGGTAGCCCTTTTCCTGAAGATGTCTGAGCGTGGTGACTCTTGATGCACTGACTCCAGCTTCAGTTCACTCCTTGTGAAGCTCTCCCAAGTGTTTGAATCGGCTTTGCTTGACAGTATTCAAGCATGCGGTCATCCCTGTTGCTTGTGCACATTTTCCTACCCAATTTCTTCCTTCCAGTCAACTTTGCATTTAATTGCTTTGATACAGCACTCACTGAACAGCCACCCCTTTCAGTAATGACCCTCTGTGACTTACCCTCTTTGTGGAGGGTGTCAATGATCGTCTTCTGGACCATTGGCCAAGTCAGCAGTGTTCCCCATTATTGTGGTTTCAAAGAACAAGAGATACCCAGAATTTATACTGTATGGACGGTCATTTATTGAAACTCAAATGCAAATATTCTAATATTTTGAGATACTGATTTTTGACTTTCATAATCTGTAAACTCTAATATCAAAATTAAAACAAAAAAAAACTTTTGAAATGTTTTACTTTACATGTAATGAATCTAAAATATATGAAAGTTTCACTTTTTGAAATAAGTTACAAGAAAAAATGAACTTTTTCACCATATTCTAATTTTCTGAGATGCACCTGTGTATATATATATATATATATATATATATATATATATATATATATACATACATATATGGTTGAGGTCAGCAAGTCTTCTGCTCATCAAAGCAAACTACATTTATTTTATTAAAAATACAGTAAAAACAGTAATAATGTTTAATTGTAAAATATTTTTACAATTATTTTATTTTTTTCTATTTGAATATATTTTAAAGGGGTCATCGAATGCCCATTTTCCACAAGTTGATATGATTCTTTAGGGTCTTAATGAAATGTGTAACATACTTATACTGAGCAGTACTGTTTACTTTAGCCGCGAAACTGGCTAGAAACTGGCTAGCACATTATTAGGAAAAGTTAGCAAATTATTTGGAAAGGCGATTTCCAAAGATTCATAAAAACCCTTATACTCACTTCTTCTGTAGATGAAGCTGGATCACGAATGATTCGCATGAACATAGACGCATTTAGGCAGATCGGGATCGGCGCATTCCCTTCAAAACAAAAGTGACGTTAATCCTCTGTGTCTTCAGCAGCTCAGATGTCGGGAGTAAATGACGACTGCTATATTCATTATTACATCCAACAACTAAACACTTCAATCGCTTAATCGGAGACATTCTCATCTTCCCCTGCACCAGAGTCGACACAATTGCGGACTGTTTACAGCTCACTCAGTTCACTCAGCTCACTCAGGGTGGGTCTAAGGTAAGACGCCCTTGTCAATCAACTATCGTGGGGGCGGCCTGTGCAGAACTACGTCATTCTGACAGGAATCTCAGAACAGCCTGATTTGAGAAAGGGGATTTTAAAATAGGGATTTAAAAAAAAACACTGAGTGGATTTTTATCATTATAGGATGGATGTGTACACACACTTCCAACACACATTTATGTTCAAACAACTTGTAAAGTGAATTTTGCATCCGATGACCCATTTAAAATGTAATTTATTCCTGTGATCAAAGTTGAATTTTCAGCATCATTACTCCAGTCTTCAGTGTCACATGATCCTTCAGAAATCATTCTAATATGCTGATTTGCTGCTCAAGAAACATTTCTTTTTCTTATTATTATTATCAGTGTTGAAAACAGTTGTACTGTTGTACTCACTTTTGATCAGTTTGATCCAAATCTTACTGACATTCAAGTTTTGAATGGTAGTATAGATTAGTTTTGTGGTCATCACTGAAAGTTAATCAGTTAAGCACTATACAGTGGATATAAAAAGTCTACACACCCCTGTTAAAATGCCAGGTTTATGTGATGTAAATAAAATGAGACAGAGATAAATAATTTCAGAACTTTTTCCACCTTTAATGTAAACTATAACCTGTAAAACTAAATAAAAAAAAACTGAAATTTTTTAGGAAAGGTGGAGTAAAAATAAAAAAAACTAAAATAATGTGGTTGCATAAGTGTGCACACTCTCTTATGACTAAGGATGTGGCTGTGTTCAGAATTAAGCAATCACATTCAAACTTATGTTAAATAGGAGTCAGTACACACCTGCCATCATTTAAAGGGCCTCTGATTAACCCCAAATAAAGTTTAGCTGTTCTAGTAGGTTTTTCCTGACATTTTCTTAGAGCAAAAGCCATGGTCCGCAGAGAGCTTCCAAAGCATCAGAGGGATCTCGTTTTTAAAAGATATCAGTCAGGAGAAGTGTACAAAAGAATTTCAAAGGCTTAAGATATACCATGGAACACAGTGAAGACAGTCGTCATCAAGTGGAGAAAATATGGCGCAACAGTGATATTACCAAGCACAGGATGTCCCTCCAAAATTGATGAAACCATCACAAAAACAAGACTGCACATCACCAAAAGAACACCATACCCACAGTGAAGCATGATGGTGGCAGCATCACGCTTTAGGGCTGTTTATCTTCAGCTGGAATTGGGGCCTTAGTCAAGGTGGAGGGAATTATGAACAGTTCCATATACCAGTCAATCAATACTGGCACAAAACCTTCAGGCTTCTGCTCGAAAGCTGAAGATGAAGAAGAACTTCATCTTTCAGCACGACAACAACCCAAAGCATACATCCAAATCAACAAAAGAATGGCTTCAACAGAAGAAGACTGAAGTTTTGGAATGGCCCAGCCAGACCCCAGACCTGAATCCGATTGAAAATCTGTGGGTGATCTGAAGAGTCCTGTGCACAGGAGATGCCCTCACAATCTGACTCAAAAAGACTGAGTGGTGTAATCAAAAGGTGCTTCAACAACGTATTAGTTTAAGGGTGTGCACACTTATGCAACCACATTATTTTAGTTTTTTATTTTTACTCCACCTTTCCTAAAAGATTTCAGTTTTTTTTTTTTTTTATTTAGTTGTACAGGTCATAGTTTAAATTAAAGGTGGAAAAAGTCTTGAAGTGATTTATCTTGGTCTCATTTTTTTTACATCACAGAAACCTGGCATTTTATCAGGGGTGTGTAGACTGTATCCACTGTATATTCAACAGTTAAATATCATAGCATTGTAGCAAATCTAAAAATGACTGATTTGTGTGATTTATTGTTAATGTAGTATATATAGAGTTTTAATACTGGTGCATCTCTAAACTACAGTAGAGTGAGCAGAGTAAACAACTCCCATTTTCCTTTCTCAGTTTCATTTGCTATTTGTTTCCAGACATACTGCATTTTAAATCTCAGTCGTCTGACTGCACTAGGTGTGTGAATCAGCCCTCCTCCTCCTCTTCGCCTTCTCATGTCAGCGCTCTCCTCCTCTCACCATTGTCTACATAACGTGTCGCATTCATTTACATTCACAAGGTTAAAGTGACTGCTGTATAGAAACAAGAACTTGTGAAAGAGGCTGTGCTTCATCTACCACACAAACAGATGCTTTCTTACACACACACACACACACACACACACACACAAACACAAACACACAGACACAGACACAAGAGACTGAAATCAACAAATTACAGCTAGTATATAAACTCTGTATAAAAACTTCATCAGAAACTCTTTAGACAAAAGCAAATTGCCAAAATACAGAGAACGAAAGAGGAATAATGACTGTGATGATTCAATTTCTCAATTTATCTCCCAATAATAAATTCTAAGCACTTTTATAAGAAATAAAACATTCAAATTTATTTTTGTCTATTAAATATATATCTATGGCATTCAGTGAGAGACCATATATGAGTCTTGTTTCTTGACAGGATGGTGAGTTTCCATAGAGACTAATGCGCCCTGAAAGGTGCGCCCCTATGACAGCCACTTCAAGGCCTCATCCAGGGGCCGATTAAATCATGACAACAAACAGCAGTGTGTGGTGAGAGGCTATTCTTAGCTGACTTTTGTCACTCACTCATCAGTGATAATGAACAAACACTAATGAACACACACACACACACACACACACACACGCACACACTCTGGAGGACCTGTGATGATGTGTTTCCTGTGATTATATCATGAGCGACAGGTACATCATGTTCCTGAGTCTGTGTAGCACAAGTGTGTGTTTGAACTGACCAAACTGCACTGAATGAGAGTGGTCAATCATGCAGAATGTGCCCTCTGGTGGTGCACCTGGGTAACAAAAGGAATTTGAACTAAAAGAAAGATAAATAAATAAATAAATATAAATATAGTTTTGTATGCTAGTAAGTCAAACATTTTGTGTGCTGTAGTTGAGGTGCAGTTATATGGCTTTTATTATTAAATAAAAACCCCATATTATTATATGTTTGTTTTTATTTTTTAACAGGGACTATGGTTAATACCATAAGCTAATACATCTACATGAATGAATGAATGAATTAATTAATTAATAAGAGATATACAAAATAGCTCAAATTAATTATTTTCCAAATTTTCATGAAATTCCTTTGTTGTTACGGAGGGCAAAACTACTCATATTTTTATTTTTTATTATTTAATAAAAAAAATAAAATAAAATAAAATAAATAATTTTTATATCACCAAGCAAATAAACTAATATCCTTTTTATTTCATTTTAGCATTACTTTGCATTATTTTTTCATTTTAATCTTTATCTTTAGACTGTTTTTTTAAGCATATGCTTGTGTCATTTCATTTTCAGGGTAATTAGTTGTCGATACGTCACTCAACTATGGGCTTCACCTATTAAAATCGATTTCTTTGGACTTTCAAATTAAAATGGAAAAATCAATCCAAAGATAATGATAAAAATAATTAAAAGGATGCAAACTAATGCTAAAATTACATATGTATATTTATCAATTTTTTTGGTGATTTAATAATTAATTAATTCAATGATTGTGTGTTTAATAGAATGTAACTAATTACATTTTTAATGATTTAATTAAATATTAAAAAATCTAATGTTCAAGTAATTTGGCCCTCCATATATTTTAAATTGTTTCTATACAAACAACAAATGAATAAATAAATAAAGTTCTCAATTATTTGATTTTGAATATTTAAAATGTTTTTTAAACATATTTAATCAAAATTCACAACAACTTTCAATACAGAAAATGTTTATTATCTATTAATGACTGTCGGGAATGATTCTGGGGCGAGATACATTTGAAAAAGATTGTAGTGACGTACAGTATTCAAGATAGCAACCTCAAAAAAAGGTGGTTTGAGATGCATACGGTACAGGATGGAAATGGAAATGCATCTGGTTTACATAAGTCTACTGAAAGTCCACTCTTCCCAAACGGGACAACTTCAACATACAGTGCAGATGTTTGGCAGCCTCACAATCCACACAGCCAGTGAGCAATTGCAGATGGAGCTACTGCAGAACTGCCATTCGAGGGGAGCACAGCGTCTGACCAGCATTAAAATCATCAAGGATTTGAACTTGATAGTTGTCAGTCATCAGCCGTCTTTCCTTCAGTGTTTGCTGAGAGTGAATCACAGGAACAGAGCTCTTCAGCACCCACACGTCCCTTGCGTCACAGCCGAGCAGAACACGCTCACATCCACTCCTCTGACGTCACAGTGTTCCCCTCTCAAACGCACAGGCGCTCTGACTTATGTCACTGTAATTGGGCTTGGCTGTCAGTGGGGTGATTTGCTGGTCCGAGCTGACTGCTGCTCTCAAGAGGCTTCCATCTTTTCCATTCACAACAATCCTCTCGCACCCGCTAATGCTGGCTGTTATTAGAGGGATCGAGTCGAGCTGCTCTCAAACGCGGCTCAATGCATGTAAGAGCGACCCCATTCTTCTGCTCTCAGCTCGAGGTGTTTGTGAAAGGGCTCAGAGATGTGCCTGCCTCAGCTCGCTTTATAAATAACATGCTACATCGTGTTATCAAGGGGAAAGAGAGAGAGTGTATTTGGTGTTTCTCTCTGATGCTTACTATAAAATGAGCTCTTTTGCTGCTGTGTCTTTAAGATGTTGCATGTGAAATGAGCAGCTGTGCTTGCAGGTTGTGTGTTTATAGTTTGAAAAACAACAAATTCACAACAATCTGTGGCGAAATGTGTTGCATAAACATAATCAGGAAATTAGGGCTGCACCAATACAGTATTCTGTCTGATTCAGATAACCAACAAATGGCTGATATTACATTTGTAAGATATTTTGTCTAAATAAATAAAAATACACCACTAAAATCAACTGCTTTAAATGCTACATTTATTTTGGTATAACAACGTCAGTTATACAGTTACACATGCACAGTCTGAAAACTGGATATTCAATTTGACAACATCTAAACATTATATTTAGAGTTATTATTAAATTATTAGCATTTAAAGATGGACTTTAAGTGATTTTTTTAGATGATGGCAAAGATAATCTAAATGTAAAAACAGGGAAACAGATAAATCTGTAATATCGATGACCAGTACAGTAGAGCATAGTATATAAAATAGTATGGTATAGTATAGTATAGTCGGTAATGTGTTGCTATGTGGTTGCTAGGGTGTTCAAGGTGGTTGTTTTCTAGGTGGAAATTTGATGCATGTGTAATATTTAGTGTAAAGTTGTGGGTTTGTTTAATATGAGCAATACTCATATTAATTCCCAATATTAAAATTATATATATTTTGTCTAAATAAACAAATAAAAAATTGAATGGAAGAAATAAAATAAAACACTAAAACGCTATGTTAATTTAGGCATATCAACATTATAATGCTAAAAATGATTAATGTTTCTGATAATTGTAAGATAAATGGAACATATATATTGTTCAACTGACAAAAAACAACAAACAAACAAAAAACTTCAGACATTTTTTGCTTTTCAGAAATTGCATAAAGAGATTGATTCCTCGTTATTCAGTACCATCCCTTATATAATTATGCAACAAAATTATATTAAATAAACTTTGACAAAAGTGGTCCTGACTGAATACCTGTAACTTGAATATGTTTTGGTCAACAGCTAAAATAATAAATAAAAATTGTGTCCAAATATATATGAACCTCACCGAACTGTTTAACTATGTAATATCTATCAAGAAGCAAGAAGCATAAGCCTCTGAAGACACACAGAATATAATCCTCAAGACACCAGTGGTGATGGTCATCATTTACATTATATGAATTTGTCAGATGCTTTTATCCAAAGAGACTTACACTGCATTCAAGGTACACATTTACATTTGATCAGACATAATGAATACTGTACTCAGAACTCAACTAACCCTGAGTTTTGCTCTCTACTGAGTTTGCATTTCATTACCAACACATCACGTCTCAGACCAATGTGACAGGAACTGAACTGTGATAATGTGCAAAAGTGCAGACCACAGCAAAAGCCATAATGAAAGAAGAACAAGATGATGAACCGCAGTAATGAGAGGGCATGGCACATGCTTCATCTCAACACGGCTGCAAAAATCATCTCATACCTTTTGCATTATCTTCTGCGTTGCTGCATTTAACCCTGTAAAGCTTGACATATGAAAAAACAGTGCATAATGTGTTTCATGTTTTGTATCATATTTGATACATCAGGCTTTTATTTCTCATATATGATAAAGTGAGAATATGGAGGTCATACTCAAGGAGGAAAAAACATCTCACTTTTATTCTGAGGCTCAACCCGAGCAAAAAAATATGCAGTTTGCAGATGCTGATATTTATATGGCCAAAAATAAGTATGGTTACATTTTCATAGCTTGTATTGTAAATCAAAGAGATTTTTATGAAAGTATAACAGACTACTTAAATAAAATGCATAGAAATATCAGTTGTCACTACTTTCCAATAATATGCTCAGTTTATGATCAAACAGGCCTATCTGTAGTTTCAAAAAATACAATGCAATGCATTATAATGATGATTGGGAGATGAACAAATAAATGTTCATCAAAAGCCTAATGATCATATTTTACACTCGTGTTTTAATATGATTTTTCTAAAAGAAAATGACATACAGTAAACTTCAGTCCAGTATGTGCTCATCCTGAACTATTACTACTAAAATAAAATATATTTTGCGTAAGATTTCATAATAAAAAGACATGTGAACCACAACCTGAAGGGGGATGATACTAAAGGGTTTTTAACTTGCTTAAAAAAAGTATCAACTATCAATCAGACGACAGAAGGCATTGTGCTCAAAAGGGTTTTCAGCAAACTTTTGATCAAGTTTAGATTTAGAAATTTGTGTACCGCAGGCTTTACAGAGTTAAAAGCGGTAGAGGATGAGGTTGATAAATCTCCCACAGTCCTCAGCTCTCAGCTGCTGTAGGTCATTACTGGGGCTGTGAGTAATAGGCAGAGGTGTGCAATCGTCACCAGAGAGAGAGAGAGAGTCCGTCTTCAGCTCTAACAAAGACCCAACTGAGAACCACAATGCCTTGGAAATCCCTCAATGACAGGAACCATAAATCTAGCCAGAGAGAAGCAGAGATTACACATGCTCTCTCACAGACCCACACACAATGGGTTTCCATGTTTTATGGGGACATTCCATAGGCGTAATGGTTTTTATACTGTACAAACTGTATTTTCTATCCCCTTACCCTAACCCTACACCTACACCTAAACCTACCCCTCACAGAAACATGTAAAAGTAAACTTAATACAGGCAATTTTAGATTCTCAAAAAACTTCATTCCGTATGATTTATAAGCTTGTTTCCTCATGGGGACCACAAAATGACCCCACAAGGACAAGGATTTTGGATATTGCCATCTTTATGGGGACATTTTGTCCCCATAACGTATACCTGAACCACACATACACAAACACACACACACCCCTCTTCAAAACACCTGCTGTACATAGAAAATAGGTGTAGGATTTATTTTGACACTATTTTCACTCAGAAATTGCAAGCAAATTTCACAAATAATTACAAAACAACTAAAACACTCAACTAAATATGACATTTCTAAGTAGAAAACCTGAAATAGTTTTCCACAACTGAGAATGTTTGCATAACTATACTATAAAAAGCTTGTTTCCTCATGGGGACCACAAAATCACCCCACAAGGACAAGGATTTTGGATATTATTCTGACAAGCTAAGGAACAAATTCTCTTCCAGTGATCCTGCTTCAGTGTGGAAAGGTATGAAAGATATCACCAGTTACAAGACACCAT
>JAFVLL020023051.1:10000-16400 GCA_021397915.2 Tor tambroides | reverse complement strand
CGCTGTAAGAATCTTTCCAGCGCTGAACTTTCGTGGGTGCGAGCTGAGTCTTCGTGGACGTCAGTTTGACGCAATCGGCTCTGCCACGTGTGAAACCGTGGGCAGGAGAGAACGAGAGAGCGATGCTGAGAGAGATTCCTGTGAAGGGCACTGTAATTATAGTCTGAGTGTAATGGCAGCGCGCGCATTAGTGGCAGTGCTCTGACAGGGCTCTTTCGAATGCACACTACTGCTAATGGAGGGTACAGCTCTCAACTACAGATATGATTCAGATGGCAGACCTGTTCCAGTATGATAATTACAACGACTGTCATACTATGACTGACAAGTGCTCCCCTTCTATTTCTTGTGTTTCTCCACAGATATGGCCCTTTCAATCTAGTGAAGAATCAAACCCTCCATCCGCATTTATCGTAGCGAACAGATCAAACCCTAACCAGCTCAAAGAACCTCAGCTGAGTGATCTAAACTCCTATCAAAGGGTCCACCCGTCCTCCTGAAGTGAGAAAATGGAGTGGCGGTTTGTCTTGTTGGCGCTGTGTGCTTGCGTGATGTTCGCCCCGGGCATCTCCACTCCCTCCGGGCCAGCATCTTCCACCTGTGCCACCCTGGAGCAAAGCCGTTTCTTCGGTGTGTTCTCCTCCAAGACCGCCCTGCCGTCAGCACCGTGCTCCTGGACCCTGCAAAACCCAGATCCTCGCCGCTACACCGTCTACATGAAGATCACCAAGCCTACTGAGTCCTGCACCCCACGACAGATCCGAACCTTCCAGTTTGACTCCTTCCTGGAGACCTCTCGCACATACCTGGGCATGGAGAGCTTCGATGAAGTGGTACGACTGTGCGACGCTTCCTCCGCAGTGGCCTACCTGGAGTCCAGCAAGCAGTTCCTGCAGGTGCGGAAGGTGATGCCACATCTTGGTATGGAGCCCGTGGAGGAAGGCGAAGGGAATGATGAAGGCAGCCAGTTCAACGCCGAGTTTCTAGTCGTGGGGAAGAGGAACCCAAGCATGCCAGCCTGCGAGATGCTGTGTCAATGGCTTGAAGACTGCCTGGCTACCAGCACCCATGGAAACCCCTGCGGCATCATGATGACCCCCTGCCAGTGCTGGGAGCCGCCCAAGAGGAGGACAGGTGGCTGTTACAGGGGCGGAGTCTACACCGAGAAGTGCACGCCCACCGCTAGAGACAGCAACCGCGATGCCGAGATCATGAGTAAGTGTTTGAAATGCAAGTTTCCAGTAGCAACTCGTTCCAGAAGGCACAATTGCATACTCTCTCAAAAGAAACAAACATAAAAAGTCTATCGATACGGTTCTGCGGGAGCGGCTGCTCTATAGCCGCGCTCCCCAAGCCTCCGCTAAAGCAATCGATGGCCTGTGCTTGAGGTTGTCATAGCAACCCAAAAGCACCAAATCCAAAGAGCGGCTCGGGTATTAGAGGCAGTTCACCCTTTAAAACTGTCACCTCATGTGGTGTCCTGGCATTTGGCCTTCAAAGCTCCTTTATGTTTAGAAAAGGTTCAAAACCATTTGTTTGTCGAAGAGACTTTTCGCCCCCGTTGTTATGAATGCATCAAACCTGCATTTACAACAAAACACTGCCACATCGAGTCAGGTCAAGTCACCTTTATATATTGTTTGTAACAATACAGATTGTGCCAAAGCAGCTTTGCATAGGAAAAAAATAGTGTGCAATAATGCAAAAAGGCAACAGTATACACTCAATTTTTAGTTAAAGTCAGTTCATCATTGATTCGGTTATGTCATTGGCTCAGTTCAGTTCAAATCGTGTCTATGCAATCGAGATGACGAAATCGCTGGAAATTAAGTGTCCCCAACTAAGCAAGCCAGAGGCAACAGCGGCATCAATCCCTATTGACGCCTCTATTATGCCCCTGAAATTTGCATGCAGATACAATAGTTGGCCAGCAGAGGTCAGCACTGACAGCAGCGTTATCATGACTCATTCGCAGTGAATGTCCTCTTCAGCATTACTCACCCACCATGTGCACTTAACAGAAGTGATGTGAGGCATATCTGTGTAATGTGTTTGCAGAAGGCTGGAGCGGATGGGGTCGTTGGTCCGAGTGCAGTAACGAGTGTGGCGGTGGAGTCCAGGTGCGCAGCCGCGCATGCCAGCCTGAGGATGGTGTCTGTGAGGGCGTCGTGGAGGAGGGCCGGGCCTGCAACCCTCAGCCCTGCATCGGTCAGTTCCACATCCATACATGTGACTCTGGACCACAAAACCAGTCATAAGGGTTCATTTTTTTAAAATTGAGATTTATACAGATAGGACAATATTTGGCTGATATACAACTATTTGAAAATCTGGAATCTGAGGGTGCAAAAAAATCAAAATACTGAGAAAATTGCCTTTAAATTGTCCAAATGAATTTCTTAGCAATGCATATTACTAATCAAAAATGAAGTTTTGATATATTTACAGTAGGAAATTCACAAAATATCTTCATGGAACATGATCTTAATATCCTAATGATTTTTGGCATAAAAGAAAAATGATAATTTTGACCCATACAATGTATTGTTGGCTATTGCTACAAATATACCTGTGCTGCTGAAGACTGCTTTTGTGCTCCAGGGTCACAAATGTGCACTGCAGCGAATGCACGAGCATGCTGTCTGATCTTACATGTGGCTTTGCATTGATTTGTGCAGGTCAAGTGCGACAGAGAAGTCAAGGTCTCCGTTCCATCATCGGCCAGCGGCGTGATGCTGATGGCACCATCATGGCAAACCAGGCCCCTCAGAAAGGTGTGTGTCTCTTTTGCAATGCTAGAAAGCAGTCTGGAAGTTGTGGAACTTGTGGAAGAGTTTTGCTAAATCAAACTCTTTGTTATGCTGCAGAAGAGGTCCAGCAGGACACGTGGTCTTCATGGAGCGGATGTTCTGTGAGTTGTGGTGAAGGTTTGCAATCTCGCACACGCTCCTGCATGACGTCCACTTACAGCACCCAGTGCACCGGACCTTTGAGAGAGAACCGACCCTGCAACAACACCGCCGTCTGCCCAGGTACTTCAGATCACACATACAATGCCTATAGTTACAGTCAAACCAAAATTTATTCAGACATTTCTCACATTATCACAGTTTATTGGTTATAGTTTAGAAAATGGTAATAAAACACGACAAGAACTCAAGAGTTAAACTGTGTCAGAACAAATTCATCTTGATAATGTCAGATAACTTTGATAGAAATTAACTTTGATATTTACTGCTAGTCCACTGTATGAAGAATTTTTGGGTATTTCACAGTTTACTTTATTTTGCTCTCCTCACTTACAGAAATCAACTATAGTGTCCTGCACCCACTAGTAAAAAAATTCAAAAATTATAACTGGTGTCGGAGTAATTTTTGGTTTGACTGTATGTGTCTGGGCTGTGGAATGAGGGATTGATTAACGAGGGTGTGTTTGCAGTGAATGGAGCGTGGGACGAATGGGCTCCCTGGAGTTTGTGCTCGTCCACATGCGGCCGTGGATACCGTGATCGCGTCCGTACCTGCAAACAACCTCACCATGGCGGAGAACCTTGCCGCGGCCCTGTCAAACAGACCAAGTTCTGCAACATCGCTGTCTGCCCAGGTCAGTCACCTGATCACTATTCCAAATCTCAACACCAGAAGGCACTGTTCACCTCAATAATGCAAGCCTTTCAAATGCAACAAGGAAGATGACTTTGGAGCGTCTTAATTGTTCAATAATGACTCTATTCTGTCTTTCCCATCTCTGTAGTTGACGGCTCCTGGAATGATTGGTCCGTATGGACTCCCTGCTCTGCCTCTTGCTCAAACGGAACGATGCACAGAACTCGTGAGTGTAACGGCCCCTCATACGGAGGCTCAGAGTGCAGAGGAGAATGGCAAGAAACCACCAACTGCTTCCTCAGAGACTGCCCAGGTACAGTATTCCTGCCCAAATGTTTGCTAATGCATGAATCTGAAGTATTTCTTGTGAAAGGGTTTTGGCTAGAAGGGATACAGCTCCGACAACGAAATGTAATTTTCTACCTGTTCGATTGTGTTTTATTAACATCTACACCTACCCCTTACAATAATGCAAAAATAGTAATTACTGTTGTACAGTGTGACAAAAATTACGCTATATGCCCAGTGGCCGCGGCTGTATCCCTTCTAGCCTTAACCTTGTGAAAGGTTTCTGCACAAGTGATTTTATGAAAGATGCTGAAGTGTTTTCTCGCCCTCTAGTGGACGGGAGATGGCTGTTGTGGAGCTCATGGGGCAGTTGCAGTAAGTCCTGCGGCGGAGGCCATCAGCTCAGACAGAGAGTGTGTGAAGGACCTTTCTTTGGTGGAGAGCCTTGCATCGGAGAGAAATCAGAACTGCGAAACTGCAACGAGAAGCGGTGCCCAGGTGAGAGCTCAAACCAGATATTTTGCTGCATTCACGCATCAATTTTGAGGCAGCTTCTTTAAGTGCATGCACATATGTGTCTCGCAGAACCTCATGAGATCTGCGGAGAGGAGAACTATGGCAGTGTGGTGTGGAAGAAAACTCCTGCGGGCGATACGGCTGCTGTGTCCTGCCCTTCTGATGCCACAGGTACTGATCTCAGCTCTAGTTTTGATGTTGAAATGGGTCAAGGCCTGATTTTAATGAAAGAGACAGTGCATTAACCCTGCTGTCCCTGACTCCTGCAGGCCTGATCCTCCGCAGATGCACACTGGACGCTGTGGGTCTGGCCTTCTGGGAGAACCCCACTCACATCAAATGCATCTCCAAGGAATTCCAGGACATCCAGACACTGGTAAGCACCATCGACCAAGCTGCTGAAAATACTAGTGTTCTAATCATGTTGGCCAGCACTGTACTCGTACTTCATTTTGGCGTAAAGGCTTCAGGACTGGATTCTCAAGCGTCCTTCTCTTTCCAGATGCGTGATCATGTGACTCAGTCTCAGAGCGGTCAGCTGGTGGATGGCGTGTCTGGGGTGCTGTCTAAAGTGAGGATGGCCTCGACTGATAACGTGAAGTACAGTGGTGACCTGCTGGCTGTGATGGAGGTCCTGAGGAACAGCACAGAGATCTTCAGAGGGTCGAAGATGAGCCTGAGCAATGCAGATGTGGAGGTACGCAAAACCAAAAGCATGTAATGATGATGGGAAATAAGTGTATGCGATAGAAACACTGATCTAATGACTTTGACTCGTTTGACCCACAGAATTACGCTCACACCATCAGTAACTTACTGCAGGAAACACACAAAGAGAAATGGGACGAAGCTCAACTGGTGAGTGTGTGTGTGTGTGTGTGTGTGTGTGTGTGTGTGTGTGTGAGTGTGAAGTATGTGTCCTCACACAAGCACATTGTGTCTTCATACCAAAAAAGAGACATAAAGAAGCAGAGAAATCGAGCACACCCACATGGCAATCTGCGACAGCAGACCACGCCAACACCTCACGCGCCTACACACACGCGTCAGAGACAGCTCAACACGCTGATGAATCATTCAGAGAAAGAGCTCCGAGATTCTCTGAGTGTGTTTATAGAACATGTTATTTGGGTACTATTTATATACTGTTATAGTATGAATATTTTAATGAGCTTTTTTCAGTTTTTTGTTTTAACTAGAGATTGTTTTAGTCATTTTATGTGCTATTCTAATTTTAATATATTTTTTAATATTTCTATTTAGCTTAAATGCATATGTGACCCTGGACCACAAAACCAGTCTTAAGTGTCAATTTTTCAAAATTGATATTTCTACATCATCTGAAAGCTGAATAAATCATCTTTCCATTGATGTATGGTTTGTTAGGATAGGACAATATTTGAAAATCTGGAATCTGAGGGAGCAAAAAAATCTAAATATTGAGAAAATCACCTTTAAAGTTGTCCAGATGAAGTTCTTAGCAATGCATATTACTAATCAAAAATGAAGCTTTGATATATTTACAGTAAGAAATTTACAAAATATCTTCATGGAACATGATCTTAATATCCTAATGATTTTTGGCATAAAAGAAAAATGGATAATTTTGACCCATACAATGTATTGTTGGCTATTGCTACAAATATACCCCAGCGACTTAAGACTGCTTTTGTGCTCCAGGATCACATATATATTTATATCATATAGATTATATAATTTTTATATTTAATTTCAGTTTTAGTTTTAGTTTAGTACTTAGTCAATTAAATTTATTTTATTTCAGTTAGTTGCTAAGTTTTTCATCTAATGTTTAAATTTCATTTCATTTTAGCTTTATTGCAATGTAAGAAAATGATTTTATATTACATAGTTAGCAATAACACTGTTTTGGTCTGCTGCAGATGGGCGCAAACGTCAAGGAATTCTTCAGTCTGATTGAGAACTTCATTGACATGATCGGACGTCAGATGAGAGATTTCCAGGACATCTA
>JAFVLL020023051.1:0-5000 GCA_021397915.2 Tor tambroides | reverse complement strand
AGTGTGTGTGTGTGTGTGTGTGTGTGTGTGTGTGTGTCTTTAGGGAGGAAATATAATGACGTGTTTGATTCTGCAAGGGCAAATGAAGGTGGAAAGCAGCTCATAATGTAACACTCTCATACTGTGGTGTGTGAAGTGTGTTACACTAATAATTCAGAGGTGCAAATTGTCCACCTGACACACACACACACACCTGCGGTCGTTTAACTGTGCTAATGTGGAGCAGCAGTGAAGGAATGTGGAGCGTCTCTCTCACCTTCAGGTCTCCTTCACATCAGCTGCCCTGTTTCTGCCAGTCATTCTGTCCAGAGGGAGCTCTGTGTGTGTGTGTGTGTGTGTGTGTGTGTGTGTGTGTGTTTGTGTGTGTGTTTGTGTGTGCATTGACACTAATGTTACCGTGTTTCTTCACAGAACATGGATAAGTCTCTGTTGCCGTCGGTTACGATGATTGTGGGATGCGGGGTGTCGTCCCTCACCCTCCTCCTCCTCATCATCATCTACGTCTCTGTGTGGAAGTAAGACACTTACAATACAGCTTGATTCACTGATTGGATGATTTGTGTACTGTTACATATATAAGCATAAATACTAATGACTGAAAAGCCATTGAGCTCATAATTAAAGACCAGTTTTTAGTAATAATGTATATGCAATAATGTCCAATTGTGTCATTCTGTTATTATTTTGTGCCATATAAAAATTTTGCTAACATTAAAGCCTTTATGTATAATGCATTATAAAAGTATTTTAATGCATTAATTATGCCTTGTAGTGTACCTTATAATGCATTGTACAATCTCATAATTAATTATTAATTATTATTATTGTTACACTATGCATTTTAAATTCGGATACTTTATTTTCAGGTGTCCTTATTACATTGTAATTACACATTTAAGTACTGAGTAATATTAATTAGTTACATGTATGTACTATATGGTTAGGGTTACTTGCATGTAATTCTGCATAATTTATTGATATTATAATAGTAAGTACTTGTAACATGTACACCTTAAAATAAAGTGTTACCTTAAATTCGGTTATAATTGTTTACAACAAGATATAATGTGTTACAACGCACATTATGAAGAATTATAATGCATAATACCCTTTAATAACCCTTTACAATACGTTATACATAAAGGCTTTAAGTAAAGTGTTGTTCTCTAAGCTTTTTCACAGGCCCCAATGCAATAACCCCTGGGTAGGATGCTTGGTTGATTAGATTTCATGAATTGTGTTTCTTCTCCTCAGGTACATCCGTTCTGAGCGCTCAGTGATCCTGATCAACTTCTGTCTCTCAATCATCTGTTCCAACGCCCTTATTCTGATCGGTCAGACGCAAGCGCGCAACAAGGTAAACCCCAGCCTGACGTTGAAGGGATAGTTCACCCAAAAATGAAAATGATATCATTAATTACTCACCCTCATGTCGTTCCAAACCCATAACACAAATTAAGATATTTTAGCCATTCGCAGCAAACGTCAGCTCTGATGGCAAACGGCTCACCTCTTGCTCTGTCTCTTCTGCAGGTCATGTGTACATTAGTGGCTGCGTTTCTGCATTTCTTCTTCTTGTCCTCTTTCTGTTGGGTCCTGACGGAGGCATGGCAGTCCTATATGGCTGTTACGGGCCGCCTGCGAAACCGCATCATCCGCAAACGCTTCTTGTGTCTGGGATGGGGTGAGTGCATTTGTGTTGTTGGGTAACACTTTATTTTAAGATGTCCTTGTTACATGTACTTACTATTCTAATAACAATAAATTATGCATAATTGCATGCAAGTAACCCTAACCATATGTGAGCCTGGACCACAAAACCAGTCATAAGGGTCATTTTATTAAAATTGAGATTTATACATCATCTGAAAGAAAAAGAAAAATGGATAATTTTGACCCATACAATGTATTTTTGGCTATTGCTACAAATATACCCATGCTACTTAAGGTCACGTATAGTAAGTACATGTAGGTAATTAATATTAGTCAGTACTTCAATGTATAATTACACTGTAACAATAACCGTTGTTGTTTCTGGAGAGTGTTGTGTATCTGGTGTGATGGGTGTTTAACTCTCTCTGGATTCTCTCTCTTAGGTCTGCCTGCTTTAGTCGTCGCCGTTTCTGTCGGATTCACCAAAGCAAAAGGTTACGGCACTGTCAACTAGTGAGTATTTCCCATCTCGTCTGATGCTTGTCTTTCTCTTTCCGTTAGCATCTTTGTGAGTTTAACACTGGTGTTTCTTCTTCTCCGCAGCTGTTGGTTGTCTCTTGAAGGTGGTCTCTTATACTCCTTTGTGGGTCCGGCAGCTGCTGTTGTTCTGGTGAGCAGCGTTAATTCCGTTGACGAATAATTTTGGTCAACAACATTTTTTCACCGATGAAAATAAGGCGATAACGAAATAAAAACTCTTTTTGAATGGCAAAAACAATGATGAAAACTCGTTCGATTTTAGTCGACTAAATCCACTGTAGATTTAGCCGACTAAAGTCTCAAGATATTCAGTCAGCTAAGACTAAAGCAATTCTGATGACTAAAACTAAATGGCATTTTAGTCCAAAGACTATGACTAAAACTAAATCAAAATTTGCTGTCAGAATTAACACTCACGGTTGCTTCTTGATTGACAACATTTACTGACGTCTTTTTATCTGTCTTCACTCAGGTCAACATGGTGATTGGAATTCTGGTTTTCAACAAGCTTGTGTCCAAGGACGGCATCACAGATGTTAAGCTGAAAGAGCGGGCTGGGTAAGAAATACTGCACACACCCGATCAAACACCAGTCACGTTGAGGAGTCGAGAGCGTGTATTAAACGCTCTGTCCTGCAGGGCGTCGCTGTGGAGCTCCTGTGTGGTTCTGCCTCTTCTCGCGCTGACGTGGATGTCTGCCGTTTTGGCCATCACAGACCGCCGCTCCGCACTGTTCCAGATCCTTTTCGCTGTCTTCGACTCTCTGGAGGGATTCATTATTGTCATGGTGCACTGCATCCTGCGCAGAGAGGTCAGTGTGTTCACAATCGAGGCATTTGTGCAATTAAACGTGTGTTTGAGTGTGCCAGAGCTCATAAATATATGTGTTCCAGGTTCAAGAGGCGGTGAAATGCCGTGTTGTTGACCGCAAAGATGACGGGAATGGTGATTCCGGCAGTTCTTTGCAGAACGGCCACACTCAGCTAGTGGTGAGTATTCTCGTGCATTTCACATGCTAACAACGGCATTTATAAACAAAGACTTTATATACAGGAAGACTGTGAACTCCTATTACTTATGAATGGGAGATGTTTTCAAATATGACATTTAATTAGCTTAGTGAACAGTTTGGAAGAATTTGATGTTTCCCCATTCAGAGAGATAGGAGCTGCACTTGCATGCTTGAGAGGCTTTTCAAAGATGGACACTTGTCTTAAAGTGACTTTTTTATAGCCTAAATCAAATTTCTCGTCTTTCTTTCTTATGTGCAGTCTGACTTTGAGAAGGACGCCGACGCAAACCGACCAGGTGAGCATATAAACAACGGATCGCCACATTCATATTGCCATAGAACGGTGGTGTTTAGCAGAATTTAGCTCCAACGCTAATTAAACACAGCTGAATCGGCTAATCAAGGTTTTCAGGATTACTAGTTGTAGCTAAACTCTGCAGGACGTTGCAGGATTGGACACCCCTGCCAAAGAGAAAGAAACTCGAGGTGTTGTTATGTTTGGTAATAAGAAACTAGGGGGACTTTATTCTCACCTGCGTCTCTGCCTCCCTTCAGGTGGAATGAAGAGCTCCTCTGAGGAGAAGATGCTGCCTCCGCAGATGCCCCTTCCCCTCGGCCCGAACTTCCACACCCTTCCTTCTAACCCCAGCGGAAAGACCCACATTCCCCCTGTCCCGGAATACTCCAGCCATACCCTCACCCTGCGGAGAGAGAAGGGCCGCGTAGTTGACCCGTCCTGTGGAAAACCTGTTTATGTCTGCGACAGCGAGCTCTTCAAACAGCTGGACGCCGATCTGGCTCGCGCTCAGGCCGAAAGCGTCTGTTCGGATGGCAGCGGTTATGTGCTTCTGCCCAACACTACATCCACTCTCCGTTCCAAACCCAAAGACGACTCCAGCGGCTCCAGCAAGTACAACATCAGCACTGAGCTCCCTCAGGCCCGTCTCATGCATCTGAGCGGAACCTACGCCGAACCTCAAGCTGCCTATGCCGTCAAAACTCTCCCCGCCGACCGCGTCAGCGTATCGTATTCAGAGCGAGACTCACCCATTCAGAACATCCACAACATCTCCAGCGAGAGCCATGTGACCAGCAGTCTAGGCGACACGTTTGACTCCATGAACTCCATGATGTCCAAGAGCGAAACCATCTCCACCTTGTCCATGAGTTCTCTGGAAGTCAGTGAGGGGGTAAGAGACGCCATTTACCATTGCTGAACATGCATCTGATGAATCATGCAATGCATGTGATACTAAAGTTCGCTCTTTCTGTTTATCTCTCACAGAGGCAGAAATCTCGTTACGCAGAACTGGATTTTGAGGTAATTACTCAAAACAGAGATTTCCACTGTACAGTGGTGGCCAAAATGATTAGAACACTAGTATTTTCAGCAGCTAAAAATGGTTTTAAGTCAGTTATTTCTATCTTTTGCTGTAGTGTGTCAGTAGGAAATATCAGTTTACATTTCCAAACATTGATTTTGCCATTAATTGTAATAATCCAGTGAGATGTTTGAGATCTGATCTGATCATCATCCAGTCTGTCTGGAATGACATGAAGAAACAGAACAAACTGAGACAGACTAAATCCAGAAGAACTGATGCTTCAAGAAACCTACCTGCAAAGCTACAGTACTGATAAATGTTGCTGTAAAATGAGGATGCTGTCAGAAATAATGTCATAAATAGATTTTCTTTATAAATGAACTTCTATGAACTAAATGAAATCATCATTTGTTGTGAGCATCTTTGTGTTTAAAGCAGCTTTTGCTCTAGCTGCACTTGCTCATAGTTTT
>JAFVLL020023049.1:0-13591 GCA_021397915.2 Tor tambroides | reverse complement strand
AACTCACTTTTACTCGACTGACAGTCCATCTCACCAGATGAGTTGTTTGGTGTTGGTTGATTTTGATCAGCATCAGTTGACTTCATATCTCTAACTGGTCCACGTTCATCTGGCACGGTTTGTGAGGCGTTTGCTTCAGTCTCAGAGTCAGAATCACTTTTATTCTGGAGAACCTGCAGATCTTGCTGGTCCTTCCCTTTTTCAGATTCATTATTTAACTCACTTTCACTGGACTGACAGTCCATCTCACCAGATGAGTTGTTTGGTGTTGGTTGAAAAGGTTCATCTCGTAAAGGTTCATCTGACATGGTTTGTGAGGCGTTTTCTTCAGTCTCAGAGTCATAATCACTGTTTTTCAGGTGATTTTGCTCATTACTCACTGTAGACTGAGAGTCATGTTCACTGCATCTTCTAATTTTCAAAGAATTTGGGTATTCTTTTGGCAGAGTGTTTGCTCTTTTTCTCTTTTTCTCTTGGCTTTCTGTCTCACTGACCACAGAGAAAGTGTCCCCTTTAATTTTTGAGCCTGAAAAAAGAATAACAAACAATAAAGATATGTTTGTATGTATCAGGAGATATTAACTCTCCTGCCAGGCTATTATTGTAAATAAGAACTTGTTCTTAATTAACTTGCCTGGTTAAATAAAGGTTAAATGAAAAATGAAAAAAGCAGCATGTTCAATGCTCTTCACAAGCATGACATTTGCATGAAGAAGTGTGCTGAAGCCCTGACACAAGTCATGTGAAAATGTCTTCGTGGAACAGTTTATTTTAATCGGATCAGATCAGACACACTGTGAAATGAGCTTTTATTATGGTATTTAATGTGACTGTAGAATTCAGAAGCCCTTGTTATTAGTGACAGCGGTGGCTGTTAAGTAAACTGCAGACAGCAACTTATTGCTCATGCTCACACTCATGCGTACATAATGTACAAGAGTGTGATTCAAGGCCCCAATATATTCAGTGAAGTTATTTTTCATTCTTTGTTTAGAAGTAAATAGAAGCTGGAAGTACACACTGTATAGCAGACATTTTGACTCTGCTGAGAGTGATGTTTAGTTAAAAAAAAATTAGATATGTGCTGCATGATTTCCTCTCAATAACAAAATAAACAGACAACAAATATG
Organism: Tor tambroides; assembly: GCA_021397915.2. Lineage (NCBI taxonomy): Eukaryota > Metazoa > Chordata > Actinopteri > Cypriniformes > Cyprinidae > Tor > Tor tambroides. The sequence continues at coordinate 12,461 of JAFVLL020023049.1, read as the reverse complement.
ACAGCAGAGATAAAAAAGCCAATTAAGAAAGCATCTGATCATACATATGTGGATATGTTTGCACAAGCTCTGCAATTCACCAGCATCATGTTGACAGATGAGGAGAATAAAATGAAACGGTTAGATTGTTTGATTATAAAGTATATTTGAGGCTATTGACTATATAGAGCTGGCTATGTGAAACTATAGCTTGAATGAATCCCTTTTTCTTTTTATAACACATTGACTTTACAGTACAGAATGACCCTTTCAGGATTATCCTGATCATTAACAAATAATACATTTTATTTGTAATGTGTCTTTCTTACACTCAAGGCGCTATTGTATAATTATTGTATAAACATTTGATTTATGTGTCACTGGACCGCTGTGCTCCTGGAGTGCTGATCTACAGTATAACCGCACTGGAAAATCTCACTCTCGTATTTCGTCAAGAAAAATTGTGCCAAATAGTTGAATCACATCACTGATAATATTCACTACTGCAACCACAGCAATTACAAAAAGAGACTTTCTTCATCAAGTGTGAGAATTCACCTGATGACATGAGCATTAAAAAAAGAACAACAGTTTAAAGAGGTTGGAAGAATATAGTAGATGCTTCTGTTTCAATCTATTCAAAGGTTTTTCTACATTTTTTTTTTCCCATCAACTCTTTTGCAATTTCTGTTTTTTGTATTTCCATGGAGGTGTATGGCTTTGCTATATCCTCTGGGCAACCATTAGAGACATGAAGTGAGATGACAATGAGATGTGTGAAAGGAGAAGGTTTTTGTTGTTGTGGTATTTGTTTATTTGTTTATTTGTTGTTTTTGATTGTTTTTTGGTATTTATGTGTGTTGCTTGTTTGTTTTGTTGTGATTTATTTATTTTGTTGTTTCTGCACCTTTGCAATAGTTCTTTATAGATATGATAGGTGCTCCAGGGGTGGAGGTGTGGCTATCAATGTTTCTATTGGGCTTGTATCTGAGTTGGTTATACCTTCAGTTGATCCTTTACATTGTGAATGTAGCTTTGTTAAGGTAATTCTTCATTTTAATAAATGTATAATTATTGGAAGAATTTACAGACCACCCTCTTCACCAGTGGAGTCATTCAATTGTCTGATATCCACCATTAATTCCACTTTTGGTGAAAATGAAATTATATTACTCTGTGATTTTAACAAAAATTGGTTAGATAAATCATCTGATAAAGAAAAAATATATATTTAATAGTTTAAATCTTACCCAACTAATTACTGAGCCTACTAGAGTTACTGCTCGATCTCAGTCTCTTCTTGATTGGATACTTGTTTCACATCCTAACAGATTTTTAAGGGCAGGTGTTATGTCTGACTGCTTTAGTGATCACTCTATTATATTTTGTGTATGGAAAATTAAATGACCTAAATCTCCTTCTAAATTAATTAAAATCAGACAATATAAAAAAACTTAATATAAATTAATTTATCAATCATTTGATTTATATGAATTGGGATAGATTTCATTTAATTCCTAATGTACAAGATGTTTGAGATTTTCTTTATACAGAGTTCATTAATGTTGTGTACAAGCATGCTCCCTGGAAAAAATATTAGGGTTAGGGGTAATCATCTCCCTTGGATTAATTCTGAACTTATTAGTCTTTTTTAGGCAAAGGGATAAAGCATGGTCAGTATTTCATCAGACAAGAAGCAATGCTGATTGGGAAGTATATAGGCACTTGAGAAATTTGAGCAAGACAAAAGTACGAAATGCAAAATCTACTTATTATAAAGAAGGTCTTTTCCAGAATGGTAAGAACCCTAAGTATTTTTGGAATAAAATTAAAAACATTTTCAGTGCTTCAGATAAACATTCAATTGATCAAATTACAGTTAACAATACAGTATTACATGACTCTTTATCTATTGCTCAATCATTCAATCAGCATTTTTCTTCTGTTTGTTCTACATTAGTATCTGATTCTTATTTGAATACTGGTACTATATACAGTATATGATATATATTTTTTCGTGTAGTAGTTATTTTCAGTTTAGGAAGATATTACCTGTTGAATTTCAGAACGCTATTAATGAATTAAGTGGTACTAGTGGTGCTTATTAATAATATTTTAATCACCATACCAATCTGGCTTTAGATCCAATCATTCTACAACAACTGCATTACTTAAGTTTACTAATGATGTGTTTTCAGCTGCTGATGATGGTAAACTTACAGGTGCTATTTTTCTTGATTTGTCCAAAGCTTTTGATTTAGTTGATCGATATTTACTTTTAGATAAACTTTATGCTATTGGTCTGTCTGAAAATGCAATTATGTGGTTTAATTCATATTTGCATAATAGAAAACAATGTGTAGTATTAAATGGGAATAAATCTGATTTTTTGGTTCAACAAAGATGTGTGCCCCAAGGTTCAGTACTAGGACCACTTCTTTTTTCTATTTAATAATAATATTCTATAATAATTTGCCATTAATTCTCAATAAGTGTAGTGTTCAACTTTATGCTAATGACACCATCATATATGTATCTAATTCTGATATTTTACATATTCAGTTATCTATTCAGTATTATTTTAATGTTTTACAGGATTGGCGTTTGGATAATAAATTAGTGCTTAATAAAACTAAGTCTTATATTATGATTTTTTGGTTCTAGGCAGAAACTTAAATCCAAAAGTTGTTCCTGTGCTATATTATGTAAAGACGGCACTTCTCTGCATAAAGTTGATAATATTAAATATCTTGGAGTATGGCTTGATTCTGAACTTTCGTTTAAATCACATATTAATCATATTTTACATAAAATTTTGGAATTAGTACTTTTACATTGATCTAGAAATTGTTTTTCATACAGTGTTCGTAAGAAACTTGCCTCTCAACTTATACTTCCAGTCCTTGATTATTGTGATGTTGTTTATCAGACTGCATCAAAATTAGATCTTGCTCCTCTTAACACAGCATATAATAAACTTTGCAGATTTGTTTTGGGGGTGTTCTTTTTATACTCATCATTGTATAATGTATGATGCACTCCAGTGGTCATCTTTGCACATAAGATGACATATTCATTGGCTTCAATTTATATTCAAATGTAGTCATTTGAAATATCCTAGTTATTTACAACAATACTTTGTACCTTTTTCTTTAAATTATCAAGTTAGGCATTCTGTTCAGACCTATTTGTTTGTTCCTCGTGTCAAAAAACCCATGGGTAAAAGAGCTTTTATGTTTAAAGGTCCAATAGACTGGAATAATTTACCTGCTGATATTCGATCTATTATATCATTTAAGATGTTAGCAAACTTTGTTATCATATTTTACTTTGGATTGTACATGTTATTTTTGAAGATGGTATTGATTTTATATAATATATATATATATATATATATTTGGCTTATGTTGTGATCAGATACACTGATCGGTATATTGTGTATTATGCTTTATTTCATATTTGTTATTAGTTATTTTTTAATGTTGTGGTGTTGTTTATGGTAATGTTAATTTTGTGTTTTGTTTTATTTTTTTGTTACTATGTTGTGATTGTGATGCATTGTGAGACCCCCTCGAAAACAAGATGGTACATCTCAAGGGGTTAATCCTAATAAATAAATTCAAATATAATGAGAGTTAGCTGACATGTAGTTGCAAAGTTGTTTATGGTTAGAAGAATGTATAAAGTTGACTATCAAAACTTTTAAAATAGCATAAATGGGGTGCTTTGTGGGTTCTAATCTTGACTATTTCCCAAATATATTCACCTAATAATGTATATGTTCACCTAATTCTAGAATTAGTTCTAGTTCTGGAAATTTGTATCGGGATGATGCATGATAACAGCATGTTAGAATACTATTACTACTGAAGAAAAAGATTATGGTGATAATGAGATAAGTATGAAACATTTCAATATAAACTCACATTTTTTGTACAAAAGCAAGTATGCTTCATCACTGTGTATGTCTGAATCACATGTTAAATTCTGAAAAATAAGAGTACAGACAATTCAGTAAAAGGATAAAAACAACACAATCCTTATCACAAAAAAATATTTATAAATATAAATAAATATTATAAATATTTATGAATACAGCAGAACATAAAGCATTTCACAATTTGATCATGCAAATACATTTATCAATGTAAACAATTATCAGATACTACTGATACTTAAAATATCTGGGAAATGACAAGAATCTTTCAAACCAAATCTGACGTTTAGCCAAAAAATCTATTAATAATAATAATAATAATAATAATAATAATAATAATAATAATATTCACCTTGAGTCTATTCACTGTGGAGTCATTGAATCGATGCCACCCGTTCTCATCTTTGATGTCAGCATAGTAGTGTCCTCCATTGAGAGAGCCAGAATGGTTGGCTATAGCATATAAATCATACGTGTGATTTACACCAGCCTCTTCCTGAAAACACAAATAATAATAACACATTGTTTTAATCATTTTCTGAAACGTACAGCCAAAGATGAAAATTGTTTTCAATGTTGCAGATGATCCAGTTCATGTTCGACTGAATGATCTGGTCATGTTAGTTCTCAGATTAAAAGTTTAGTTCCCCAAAAAAGAAAATTCTGTCATCATTCAGGATGATACAGTAACAGCAGACTGCTCTTGCTATTTCTGCCATATGGAAGAAATAGTGAGATAAGTAAGATGCTGATATGCTGTTATGATCTCCCGATCAAACAGAGCACTCAGATGTGGTAAATGGAAGCTCAAGAACGAGTGAGGTTCTTGTGAACCGCGGCACATTTCAACTTCTGTGAGAACCAATAAGATTTGTTGCATGTCAAGTAAGTTTGGTTGAGCTTCTGTTTATTTTCACTGATCATGGTAATTTATGAGAATAAATATCTGATGCTAAATCCATTGCTTTATCTCATAAAGTGTTTGCTTCTCTTCAAAAGACTAGGATTAAACAGCTCGATTGATATGGATTCATTTTTTATCTCTTCATGAACATTTTGAAGAGTCAGCATTTTGGGTGAACAATGAAGGGACAGAAATCTCTCAGGATTTATTCAAAAATATATTCTTTTGTGTTCTAAATATAAACAAATGTCTTATGGATTTGGAACAACATGGAGGAGAATAAATAATTTTTAATTTTAATTTTGGGTGAACTGTCCTTTAACAACTCAATGGAGGGGAAGCTTTACGGTGAATAATGACATTTAAAACATTTTTTTTTAACACATATCATCATATGACCTCTAGAGTCCTGAGTTACAGTTTTTATGATTTTGTTGTTTGTCACATAAAGATTCTTCAAAATATCCCTTTTAAGTTCTACTGAAGACAGACAGTCAGTCAGTCATATACAGGTGCATCTCAATAAATTAGAATGTGGTGGAAAAGTTCATTTATTTCAGTAATTCAACTCAAATTGTGAAACTCGTGTATTAAATAAATTCAATGCACACAGACTGAAGTAGTTTAAGTCTTTGGTTCTTTTAATTGTGATGATTTAGGCTCACATTTAACAAAAACCCACCAATTCACTATCTCAACAAATTAGAATATGATGACATGCCAATCAGCTAATCAACTCAAAACACCTGCAAAGGTTTCCTGAGCCTTCAAAATGGTCTCTCAGTTTGGTTCACTAGGCTACACAATCACGGGGAAGACTGCTGATCTGACAGTTGTCAGAAGACAACCATTGACACCCTTCACAAGGAGGGTAAGCCACAAACATTCATTGCCAAAGAAGCTGGCTGTTCACAGAGTGCTGTATCCAAGCATGTTAACAGAAAGTTGAGTGGAAGGAAAAAGTGTGGAAGAAAAAGATGCACAACCAACTGAGAGAACTGCAGCCTTATGAGGATTGTCAAGCAAAATCGATTCAAGAATTTGGATGAACTTCACAAGGAATGGACTGAGGCTGGGGTCAAGGCATCAAGAGCCACCACACACAGATGTGTCAAGGAATTTGGCTACAGTTGTCGTATTCCTCTTGTTAAGCCACTCCTGAACCACAGACAACATCAGAGGCGTCTTACCTGGGCTAAGGAGAAGAACTGGACTGTTGCCCAGTGGTCCAAAGTCCTCTTTTCAGATGAGAGCAAGTTTTGTATTTCATTTGGAAACCTAGAGTCTGGAGGAAGGGTGGAGAAGCTCATAGCCCAAGTTGCATGAAGTCCAGTGTTAAGTTTCCACAGTCTGTGATGATTTGGGGTGCAATGTCATTGTGTTGTTTGAAAACCAACATCACTGCACCCGTTTACCAAGAAATTTTGGAGCACTTCATGCTTCCTTCTGCTGACCAGCTTTTTAAAGATGCTGATCTAATTTTCCAGTAAGATTTGGCACCTCCCCACACTGCCAAAAGCACCAAAAGTTGGTTAAATGACCATGGTGTTGGTGTGCTTGACTGGCCAGCAAACTCGCCAGACCTAAACCCCATAGAGACTCTATGGGGTATTGTCAAGAGGAAAATGAGAAAGAAGAGACCAAAAAATGCAGATGAGCTAAAGGCCACTGTCAAAGAAACTTGGGCTTCCATACCACCTCAGCAGTGCCACAAACTGATCACCTCCATCCACGCCGAACTGAGGCAGTAATTACCAAAGCAAAAGAGGCCTCTGCCAAGTGAGTACTTATACAGTAAATGAACATACTTTCCAGAAGGCCAACAATTCACTAAAAAATGTTTTTTATTGAATGTATGAGTATTCTAATTTGTTGAGATAGTGAATTGATGGGTTTTTGTTAAATGTGAGCCTAAATCATCACAATTAAAAGAACCAAAGACTTAAACTACTTCAGTCTGTGTGCACTGAATTTATTTAATATACGAGTTTCACAATTTGAGTCGAATTACTGAAATAAATGAACTTTTCCACGACATTCTAATTTATTGAGATGCACCTGTAGGTTATTAAATAAGTTTTAATTTTTTAGGTGACATTTTTTCATGTGAACACAGTATATCACAAATTGAACATACCTTCACCACTATCTGAGGAGGAATTTGCACTGAGGAGTAATTCTTTACGCAGCACATGGTGTCATAATCAAATTCAAACCTCTCCAGATGCAAAACCAGAACTGAAGGAACTTCCTGCAAACTGGAGATCTGAATGAAATGATCATTATACAAAATGGCATGTTTATAAAAGAATATTTTATGCCAGTGGTTCCCAACCATGTTCCTGGAGGCCCCCAACACTGCACATTTTGCATCTCTCCTTTGACTGACACACCCATTTCAGGTCTTGGAGTCTCTACTTATGCCCTGATGAACTGAATCAGGTGTGTTTGATTAAGGAGACATGATAAACATGCAGTGTTGTGGGGCCTCCAAGAATGTGGTTGGGAACCACTGTTTTACACAATAAACCAACCTCAACCATGGTGAAACATTCTGTATTGCTGGAATTTTATTCCAAGATTTTTGTTCAAATTTATATACCGCATTTATATCACACTTGTATACTACTTATGAAGCAAAACTCACAATTTTTGTGTTCATCATCATTGCACAATCCTTACAGTACACTTGTTGGCCTTCCCCGCACATGATGGGTTCAAAATATGAATCAAAACAGCTTTGCTGAAATACATCATAAAGGTTATTGAAACATTGTTTGCATGTTAACTTATTGGGTTTGCCTAAAGCTAAAAATGATCAAACATTAACCAAATGAACATAAATGTAAAGAAATAAGCCAGGTTTAAAAGCTTCAGACAGCATTTGTAAGTAATTAAGACCCATCCTTTATTTTTTATTTATTTTCATTTTTTTACATTGAGGTTGTAGTGAGGGACTTAATTTGGAAGGAACTATCTGAGTTACTTTTTAAACTAGTTACTTTTTCTCCCTTTTATTGATTGACAGAACAAACAAGCAAGCAATAAAAAACAACAAGCAACCCCTGCCCAGATTTAAAAAGTAACACAAAGTAACGTAACATTACTTTTCATAAAAAGTAACTAAGTAATGTAATTAGTTACTTTTTTTAGGGAGTAACGCAATATTGTAATGCATTACTTTTAAACGTAACTTTCCCCAACACTGGCTGTCATTGCAACAAAATTATTCAATTGGATATAACGTTATAGAGAAATTCTTTATAATAATAATTTCTTTACACAGTAAAATCATGTTAACATGCTAATATTAAATCATTACATTTTGTTGTCTTGTTACACACTTTTTCAATAGTATAGCTACGTTTCCAATTCCTTTCCATTTTAAGTGCCTCACTGTAACCCAGAAGACACTTAGACACTTACCATGTGTACAGGAGGCTCTGAATCTAAGGAGATGGATATAATGAAAAAAGTTTTAACTTGCTGCAGAGGTTCATGTTCTTTTGCTGGATTTATACAAATGGTGGTTTGTGCCATCTTTCCCTGAAATATCTATAAGATAGATAGATAGATAGATAGGTAGGTAGATAGATAGATAGATAGATAGATCAAACGTACTGTATGGCAAACTCCAGACACAGTTAGAAGTATGTACAACAAATTTGATGAAGAACTTTTAGGGTATTTGCAGGTACTTAACACACCTTAGATATTTCAGGAGCAACCTTGTTAACCTTGTTAAGTATCTTCTGAAGATATCTTGCGGCATCTTCTTGTTTATAAACTGATGAAATAACATGATGCCTGAATTACTCAATTGTGTGAAAAGCGATGAACAAATATTACTGAAGTTAAATATTTACTCCAAGGCTTTGTTTTGTTTTCAGTCTTTCTTGAGAAATCTTTCTCAAAAGATCGAAACACAAATCCTAAACCTACCATTGATGTTAAGTTCAGCTGTGATTCCTTCAGTGGTGGCAGTGTTTCTCTCTCTAGACTTCAAACACTCAAATAACTGTGAAATGTGTTTAATAATGGTGGAACTGGAATAATTCACCACACACCTGTAAAACACACTAGTTATAACATTTTTTATCTTCTGTTTTTTTTTTTTTTTTATCAGCTGAAATTACCACCAGAACAATGATAAACTCCTACCTTTCCACAGCCTTTCTGAACTCGTCTGTCATGAAGAGTATTTGCAGCACTGTGTTCAAGTAGCATGTGGCTCCCTGATTCTCCAATCCAACGTACCCTTGACAATCCAAAGGTATTCGTGTTACAATCTGACAGTGTATTGTGACTATAATATGTGTTAAGAATAGATTAATGCTTACACATCATGGGTGGGGAGGTTTCATTGATAGTTATAGCAGAGAAGTCATCTTTTGTAAGTTTTTCAGACAAAGTGTCTTGTGCATTTGTTTGAGACAGAGGATTGTTTTGCTCTTTCTGTGGCGATGGCATCGTATGTGTTTGTTCTTCCTTTGACTGTTGTAAGTTCTGAAATGGAAACAATACTGTGGGGAATAAAAACATTATCCTGATTTGAATTTTAAGCAACAAACATGGCAAAAGCAGAAAGTTGTGAAAATGTAACTACTTGTTACTGAAGTAATTGTAGTTGAGTGTTGAAGAACCAGCATACTGAGCATTAAGTGTTAAAGAAACTCACCACTACAAGCTTTAAGTTTCCGATTAAATGTATCCTGTTGTCCAAACTTATCCCTTGATGAGCGTGTTATCGTTTTATCCGTGTGCCTACATTTTACTCTTTGGATCAGTATACCATGACCCAAACTGTATAATGCTTTCCATATGATGAGAAATCCGATGTTGGGTTTACCAGGAGGGTATCCTCTGCAAACTAGAAAAGGTTAGTAGATTAGTTTTTAAATGTACAGTATTAGGTAAAATGATAGGTAAAATACACAGCACTGTAATAAGGAGATCAGAATGAGGTCAGATTCAGTAGAATACTGATAACACAGGGTTAAGGCTTGTCATGTTTTTTGTCATGAGCTGTTTCAAGATAAAATGTGCCTCAAATTATTAATCCTGTATTTGAAATGGTGGGCCAATTTGTAAAGTTTATGAGGGTTACAGGTTAATGCAGTTCAATTCAGATAGGCTATGTTCAGAATTAAATAGGCCTACTAGACAATTGGAATGGGAAATTGCTAAATGTAACTGCAAAGCTTTGACAGCTGAGTAACAGTATCTACAGCAGTGGTGTCCATTCAATCCTTCTGTTCCTGGAGGGCCACACTGTAAAAAATTCAACTAACAAAATGTTGGAAGGGCAAAAATATCTAAGTTGAAATAATTTTCTTGCAAGGGCTTATTTGAGAAGACATATTATACTAAGTCTGCACAAATATATATATATAATAAATGAAGGATTATTTTCAAATCCAGTCAACATTCAGAATGCCAACTGTTGACTAAACTAATAAAAAACAAATCCAGCCTATATTGAGATGTTTCTCACGAGGAGACAGCAGCCACCATCTTGTCAAGTTTACGCATCAGGTGAGTGCTACTAAATAAATTTTATTTTTAAATTTATTGACAAATTTATACAACATATTCAATGTTTTTGAGTGGATATTTAGAAGTGTTTTATAAGTTATATATGTCAGAAGAAAAGTGGATCTTTAAGTGAAGTGTTTGTCAAGTTCATGCATCAGGTAACTTAAGCGGCACTGAATATATTTCTCTTTAACCTTAGACTGAGTTTATCAAAACGTATATATTAAAAAGGTGTAAACACTTATATTTACACGACATTTATTTATACACAAACTTATAACATATATAAAACATTAAATAAATGTTGTATTAATAATATGTCTGAGGGAAATTAACTGTTTAAGTTAAGGGAATGTAGTATTTCACCTTGTTTAATCCATAAAACATTTAATGTCAAAAGCTGTGTTACTATAATATATTTAAATTTTCATTTTGGCGTGTTGTATGATATTTTTGAACTGAAAATATGGCATGAAGAGCTTGCGCGTCTTTCTGAAAGAAACTGAAACTGCAATGTAAACTACAGTAATACCCTTATTTTAAGTTAACGTGGGTGTGTTGAATGGGTTTTTGCATGTGCAAACTTTTGCAACTGTCCCGTGAAGTTAAAAGATGACATTAAACGTGATTAACAACCAGCCACGGTGAAATTGCGCTCATTTCGAATGGGGATAATTCTGAACGGCGTTTTAGCCTTGTGAATGGCACTTCGGGTTCCGAATGATGATGAACAACTGAATCCTTTCACAAGGCCCTTATCTAAGCAGGGTGTGTTTCAGTTAGTTCCCTTGGTAGTGAATCAGTATATCATGCACATGAGTTCGTGCACTAGGAAAGACCATGGCTAAGTAAACATTGGGACAATCAGTCAATTTGTAAATCGTCACAGTTGGGTGCTGCCCCTTTAAGAACGTTGTTTCAGTGGGCTCATGTGATCGCTAGATAGAAAAAAAACGACTGAGAGAGAAGCCATGTTGTTCTCGTGTTGAAGCTTGCTGAACTTCTATAACAATTCCAGATTGGAGCTATAACTTAAAGTATATGTTCCCAGGGTGGTGAGTATTTCTTGTATTAAGTGTATAGATAGCAATACCTCAGAAAATATGTAGCTCGCTATTTGCGATTAGCGCCTAAACGATTAATATTATATGCTTGTGTTTGCTATTTGCAGGGGCGGACTTACCCATTAGGCAAAGGTAGGCGACTGCCTTGGGCCCCCAAAAGCCAAGGGCCCCCTAAAATGCTTTTCATATACCAGATGCGCATTAAGCACGGACACGCGAACGTTTACAGTGTTTATTACCACGACAACCATCTGCGTGTCCGAGTTGAACGTGCTTCTTGTGTATCCTGCTTGTAGCAAATATAAATATAATCAGGGTTTGAAATTAACACCCGCCAACCCGTCAAATGCGGGTAAAAATCAGCTGTGGTGGGTAACACTGTCAAATCACTAGCCAATTTGGCGGTAACGTTTCGTAAGTTATGTTCACTCATTAATGTCTTGGGGAAGTTCATGCAAGCCAAGTCTGCGCAGGTTTAGCGCAAATACTGAACTCATGAAACAGCATGACATTATCGAGTATATTGCAAAAACCAAACAAAACACACAACAAAAAGTGTGTTTTTCACAAAGAGTGCAGGCATAGCCTACACGACGTGAAGTCTGGTTATACTAACTTAGTGCGCGTGTGCATTTAGAGTGTGTTCTTTCACTGCATGATTCAGTCTATTAATATGTATTAAGAATAATCACATAATTCAAGATAAGGGGGAAGAAATTGTATATATTTATATCAATTCATATAGTTAATCAGTATCACATGAAGAGTGTCGTTTTTTCTTTAAAAAATCAGGTTACAAATGATTGATTTTATACAACAGTTCAATAAAAAAAATAACTTAATATCAAGAAACTCGCGTTTTAGACACCATATTGGCTGTTTTTGCTCTATTTCACCAACAAAAAAAAAACAAAAAACAAACAAAAAAAAAAACATTCCAAACAGCCACAGCGCTGTTATTCATCTCTGAGCAACATGGTGTTTTGTTCCTGAATGAATCAACCGTTTAAATGATTCGGTTCAATCGCAACGACTCAGTGAC
>JAFVLL020023048.1:0-14018 GCA_021397915.2 Tor tambroides | reverse complement strand
CACACACACACACACACACACACACACACACACACACACACACACACACACACACACACACACACACACACACACACACACACCCGGAGCAGCTATATTCCCTATATTGTTCTTGCTCAAGGGTCTCACCTCAGTCGTGGTATTGAAGGTGGAAGAGAGCGCTGTATATTCACTCCCCCCACCTACAATCCCTGCCGGACCTGAGACTTGAACCCACGACCTTCGGGTTACAAGTCAGACTCTCTAACCATTAGGCCACAACTGCCCCCTTTAGATAGTCAGACTAATGAATTACTCAAAGTAAACATTAAACTGACACACCAGAAAATACTTGTCTGCAGTCTCACTCAGTGTCAAAGGATCAGAGGTGATTCTGTAGCAACCAGAGAAGATCAATAGAGCACAAGCAACCTCTGAGAAGAAAACTCACTAAATAAAGTCTTTTCATTAGCTTCTGAAGCCCGTCTCTCATTGGTTAGTCTGTCTCTGGAGGTGAATGTGTTCAGCTCCTAATGGAGCATGCAGTAAATTCAGCAGTGACTCATCCATCTACAAAACCCATGAACCGCCGGAGCTGCTTTCACTGTGTTTGTCTTCACCTCTGAGGAACGCAAGAGCAGGCGGGTAGTTAGTCCTGGTCAACGTGACACAGTGAGATAAACCTCCCGGGAGACTGAGGGTCGGATCTGTCGTGCTGGAGCTGAATCGCTGCCACACCACAGATAATGGTGCAGTAATGCAGTGCTGCGTTAATCTAATGCACCAAGCTAACATACTTCACTGCTTCATGCTCGCAGACAACTTCAAGATCATTTCAGGCATTAAAGGAATAGTTTAGACCTAAAATGCTAGAAATGTGCTGGAAATGAACTCATCCTCAGGCCATCCAAGATTAGGATGAGTTTGTTTCTTCATCAGGTTTGTAGAAATGTGTCATTGCATCACTGGACTGGAGTGGTGTGGATTATTGTGATGTTTTTATCAGCTGTTTGGACTCTCATTCTGACGGCACCCATTCACTGCAGAGCATCCACTGCTGAGACACTGATGCAATGCTACATTTCTCCAAATCTGATGAAGACACAAACTCATCCTAATCTTGGATGGTCTGAGGGTGAGCACATCGGTTATAAAACTATTCCTTTAAGCATTTTCCCACATCACACTTTCTCGCTAAACACCAAAGAAAAGGACCCAAACTCATGCCAAAAGATTAGATCTCTGAAAATGTCACGGTTTCCGGTCACGACTGATGTGCAAAAAGCTGTTTAACAAAAGTCCTGGTGATAAACACAGTTTAGACTTCCCATCTGTGGGCGAAGAAACCAAACAGCCTAAGCTTACAGAGAAACACAGACCAAAATAAAGGCTCTGAGATATTTTAGGAAACATAAAAAAATAGTTTATGACTCATCAAGCCACAACAAACAGCCTCAATCAACAAATAAATAAATAATATACATACATAAAGCACAGATATATCATAACAAGAGGTCATTTCTAACTACTTAGGTCCTTATAAATTAATCACTTGAATTAATAGTAACACTATACTTACAGCCTTTATATATAATGCATTAAAGTATATATAATGTATGTTGTAATGCATTATATCTATTCATAAATAATTGTAACCAAAATTAAAATGCATTATAATACTTGAAGGTTTATTGTCATGCTTTAATGCATTATACTTTATAAAAGTGTAACAATGAATAGATGTGTATCATAATGCATTATAACAGTGTTTACATTTATTCATGAGATCACACAATGCATTATAAATTGCATTACAAAGCATTAATGCACAAAAATACTTTTCTAATGCATTATATATAAAGGCTTTAAGAAAAGTGCTACAAAAATAATTAATAAAATAATAATAATGCATTATACAACTTCTAATTATAGCCAACCTTACCTAGATACATACAGTATATATATTTATGTTTAGTACTATATAGAAAATCTCAACTGCTTGATTTGTTTTATTTGTGTTTTATTTGTTTTTTATTTTTATTACACACACACACACACACACTACAGAGCAAAATATCAATTGCTTGATTGTTTATATCAGTGCAAAATGTCAACTATTTTATCACACAGCTGTAATCTGACAAATATTAAGATAAACATTAACATCATTTTCTGTAAGGCTGCTTTGATTTGATGCATATTGTGAAAGGCACCATGCAAATAATTTTAATTTGACTCAATAAATATTAAATAAATATATTCTTCCACAAATTCCTTAAGAACACATTGCATTAGGCTTTTATTGTTATGCAGATGACACGTAGCCCTAAATTTCTACAATTTCACGTCTTCTAGGCTGTGTTAAGAACGCTAAAGAGACGGCATGTCAAGTAATTCTGATGAACATAAGCACTAACCAGTGGCAGTGAGATTTCAATCTCTGTCTGCTCTCTCATGCACGGAAGGCAGTGAAGAAGCGGGAATGTGAAATCAATAGCGTTTGCTATCAGCGCTCCGCAGCAGGTGTCTAACGGCTGACCGGTGAGAGCGGCGTCAAGGTGAAAGACACAGCTGAATGTGCATTAAACAAGCTTCTCCTTCAAGACATCAGCAGAATCCAGACAAGCTGCTCTGCTCTCGTTACCGCATCAGTCTGCTTTAAAGCAGACGCACAGAATATGGCTGCGTTGCAAAGGGTTGATGTCATGACCTCTTTCAGTTATTTACCATCCAAATGTCAGAGCTCCGTGACAGCAGACAGCAGACTGTCTAAACTACAGTGACCTCGGGTGCGTTTGCAGCTACTGAAATATCCTGCACATCCTGACAAAAATACTACATTCTACAAATGCTATTCTTGCTATTCTCTTCCTCTATTGATTCAGTTTTGTATATGGTCTGAGTGAGTTAAAACTGCCTCAAATTCTGCGCTTAAAGACCCCTAAGCAGCATAAATGAAGGAATAAAATGTGCATCAGAGGTGGCTCTGATGCTGCTTTACTTCTGTGTAAAGTGATGCAGCATCAGAGCTGCCTTAAACTTAGCGGACTGCCATGAAAACTGTATTTACAGCTTTGTATTTTCATGTTTTTAAATTCATATTTTTATATTTTAAATGCTCTTACTCAATTTTTACATATTTTTTTATTTATTTACAACTGTATTTTCATGTTTCTAGACTCATTTTTAATATTTTAAAATGATTTAAATGACATTATTCATGCATCCATTTAATTTTCCATATCGTTTTATTTACAACTTTGTATGTTCAGGTCTCTAGATTCATATTTATTTTATTTTTTTTAAATAGTAAAATTACATTATTTGTGCACCTATTTAATTGTTTATATTTATTTACACTTTTGTTTTTTCATGTTTCTACATTCATATTTCAACTTTTATAAATTATTTAAATGACATTACTTACATTATTATTTAAAAATAACTGAAATCACATTATTTGTGCACTTATTTAATTTTTTATATTTTTAATTTACAACTTTGTATTTTCATGTTTCTAGATACAGATTTAAACATTTAAAAATTATTTCAATGATATTATTTGTGCACTTTTGATATGTGGGTAAATGCATATGGAACCTTAATTTTATATTTAGTCAGCAAATTAATTTAACCAGCTCAACATGTTTAATTATTACTCTAAGCTTTATTAATAAAGGTTTGTTTGGATTTTGAGAATATTGGCTTAGAATATTGATGCATTGATAATATGATCAAATAATCTGAGTAGAACCAACAATTAACAATATTTTGCACAATATATTTTGTGATAATGGATCAACTGTAAATATATGATACAAACGCAAGTCTGGGTATCACAAAAACAACCATTATAGAAACCAGATTTTAATTTGAATCATTTTTATGCAAATAGCACAAAAAGGTTCACAATTGAATTGGAAAATGTGACAAAACTACTGATGAGCGACACTAAAAATACATCTGAGAGAAGAGCAACAGGTTCAGAAACCAAATTATGATACGAAACTGCCAATTTTCCAGAATACTACTGTGAAAAAGCAAGAAAGCAACTAAGAAAGCATGCAGACAAGAAATCAAGAAAGAAAAACAGAAAGAAAGCAACAAAAAGCAAGAAAGCAGCTGATGTTAGATCTGGTGGTCGGACAAAACATGGTTGCAAGCAAGATTAATTAAAGACTTCGATGGGGAAATCAGATAAACTATAGGCTACAGTAAATTACAGCACCTATACATAAATATATGATCTAATCACATCACATGATATGATGCACTTTTGACAGATGCTAGAATCCCAGACCTTTGATTTACATCAACTGTATATGAAAAGTCAAGAATCTAGCATTTAACAAGATTACAGTCCATGTAAATCGACAGCACTGGAGAACAGACACCGATCTACACTGGATCATCTGCAGCTCTGATGAAACCGAGCAACAGGTTCACTAACCCGATCCCAGCAGCGCCAATTTACACCGCACCAAAGCGTTCAGAAAGCGTATAAACGCGCGTCGAAAACGGATTGAAAGCCTCTTTTTCTCAGACACTGCGGACTGCGGGTGTGGTGACTGCATCAGCTCTCTCTCTCTCTCTCTCTCTCACACACACACACACACACAAACGCTCACACGCACAGCTAAACGATAAACAACACGCGATGCAACGCTTTCACCTCCTTTAACGCGTCAAGTTCAAAGCATCATTCCATTCACAGTAGAAAACCACGCACTCAGGTCTCCGCGCACGACCAGAATCGATCATCTCAAATTCAATTCAATTCAATCTAGCTCTATTATGTGAGAAACACTTTGATTTCGCATGCACTATAAATAGCCTAATTCGATGCACAACGCACGCATTCGCCGTCATGTTTGGATGCATAAACCGCTGTGGTGCACCGGACTGACCTCCCAGTCGATGGAGTCCCACTCGTCGGCGAACATTCGGCTCTCAAAATCCACATCAAATCACTTCCACACGGTAAAATCCCACATATCCCGAGCATAAGTCCGAGCGGAGACCGATAGAGTCATTAACGCGTTCGTTGAGCTGCGCGTAAAAGCGCCGCGCAGCGCTCCGCTTCGCCATGAAGAATGAAGGGAAGTGCTCTCGCTAATTACTCATTTACCTGAGGCTTTTAGCACTTATTACAGCTTCAGTCCTTCTGGAGTGAGTCAGGCTCAAAGCTGAGCCGATGGAGAAATATCCTTAACAAGAGTTACTGCATTTGACGCGCAGCCTGTAAATCCAGCGATGCGCCTTTAAGGAAAAGTTGTTGTATAAGGGCTTTCCGAGATCCTTCCCTAGCCGAATAAATCCTGACGGATTTCTGTTGGCGTTTCTATCATAATTGGAAGCAATCCTAACGGGATGAGTCAAGAATCCTTTAAGAATCAAATAAGATCCGGCTGGATACGCGGAGACTCTTTTATTCTCAGTTTGTTTCGAGAATTGATTTCAGTTTATCCTAAAGGATCTTGTTTGATTCTTGCAGCGCCTGTACTGAGTGAGTTAAAGCTGCTCCAAATTCTGTGGAAAGACCCAGTGCAGCATCAAAGCAGGAATAAGACGTGCAGTTCTGAGACTCTAGTATGAGAGGCGGCTCTGATGCGGCTTCTGTGTAAAGTGATGCAACATCAGAGCCGCCTTAAACTTAGCGGTTGCCATGACAGTATTTATTTAATTTTTATTATATTGTATTTTATATTTATTTTTTAGTTTATTTATTTTTGTATTTTAACATTTTGAAATTAAAATATTATTTGTGTGTGTGTGTGTGTGTATACACACACACACACTATATATATATATATATATATATATATATATACACACACACACAGAGTACATGTATGCACAAATAATATTTAAATTTCAAAATGTTATATATATATATATATATATATATATACACACACACACATACACACACATATATAATACTTTAATTATGTTTAATTGATTAAAAACATTCAAACAACATTACTTTTATTTACAATTTTGTATTTTCATGTTTCTAGATTTATATTTTATATTATATTTTAAAATGACTTAAACTACATAATTTATGCACTTTTATTTTTCTTGGTAAAAGTGCAGAATGAAACACTAAATCCACTTTTACATGGTACATAAGTCGCTTCTGAGCCGGCTTTGCAGTGTAAAGATGGCATTAGAGGATTCTTGTATGATTGCATTTGCTTTCATATTATGACAGATACCCCAACAGCAAACAAGCACATCTTTATAGGAGATTTTTTTTGGACTAAAGTGCTATTTTGAATACTGAAACTGATGACATGCATTGCAAAAAGCGCTACACAAATAAACGTGCATTGAATTGAATTTGCACTGGTCACTTGTCATTTATACCTCATTATCACGTGCACCCATCCACACCTCACACCATTCGCCCTTGGAAGACTAATATTAACACTATAGCACTGCTATTTACATGCTCGCCGTGTTTCATTGGCTCTGCGCCTCCACAATCCGACTTCCAACGGGAGCGCGAGACTCTTACCATGAGCACGGCGAGGTTGTTGTGGTGCGCGCAGTGGATGGTGGTCGTGTTGTGCGCGGAGCCCGTTATGTGGCAGCCTTCCGCGCGCCAGCCGCCGTGTCCATCCAGCAGGTCAAAATCCCAGTATGCCGCGGTGGGGTCTACACCCAACGAGAAGTGCCGGAGAGCGACGGTAACCGGCTGCACGGGGCTCCCAGGGCTACACCCATCTGCACAGGAGAGCAACACATTGCGTCAAGTAACGACCCGAGTGGAAAGTCCTCAAGTGTTGCATTCATATGGAAGCTGATGCATACAATCACGCACATGCACATCTCAGAATTGAACAAATGAGATTAATTGCGCACGCAAACGAGCTTAATTCAACTCGTGCACAATTGCAACGCAACAGTTGCACCATCGTGCAAGCACGCACATGCCTTCTCATAATTGCACGAGACGCTAATGTCAAAATATTCCATTGCAAACCACTTTAGTGGTGAAACGCGGTGATATATAGGATGCACGGATGAAATGCATGGGGAAAATCGCAGCCTTACCTAATTTGGTGAACGCAACTGGTGTCGAAACGCTTCTGCGCTTGCCATCGTCCGCAAGATTTGACGAATCCCCCGTGCACGGAAAGAGTTTTCCATTGCGGAAGACGATCAGCTGCAGCTTACAGGTGGAGTTCTCCACAGACCGAGGGGCAGCCAGCGGGAAATGTATGGAGGCGATGGCCACCGTGTTCTGCAAACGGGGAAACGCATGTGAGACATGTGCATCAGATGCGCAGACGTGTCAGCTCCTGTCTGATTGAGAGAGAAGGGCAAAGTGCTGGAGGAAGCGGGGGGTTTCTGCTTGTCTTTGGTCTGCCGCAGAGGTGGAAATGATTGTGAGCAGCACAGCTCACTACAACATCAGCTTAAGAGCAGTCTGATAACAGCACAGAAGCACAGGGGTTATCAGCATCAGCATCATCAGCCTGAGAAGAGCTTCACCTCTTTATCTGTTAGGAGAGTGGGGAATATGTCAGTGTCTACTGCAGATGCTGAAGGCAAAGAAAAACATGTTGTTTTGGCCTCTGAAAACACATTTAAGATTAAAGAGATAAGCAGATGTTAATGCAGAGACAGTGTTTTTGCAAAGACATTTTAAAAGCAAAAGCTAAAGATAAGCTGCGGTTGAAAACCATTTCATGACCAAAACTGGCTAGATAAATTGCAGAAAGATAATTTTTGTACTCCGCCTGATCAACACCAACAACAACAATTATTATTATTATTATTATTATTATTAATAATAAATAGTACTACTGGATAGTACCATTTATAACATCATAAAAAAAAAAATATAAAAATTTTATATATATATATATATATATATATATATATATATATACATACACACACACACACACACACACACACACACACACACACACATATATATATATATATATATATATATATATATATTATTTAAAAAATAAAATACCATAACATTTCTGTCAATAATATTTACATTGGATATATACAATATATACATTGGATAGTACCACTTATAATAATTGCAATAAAAATAAAAAAAATTATAACCCATGATTTTTTGAACATTGTGCAATCCCATAAAAATGTATTATAATAATCAATAAAATGCATTTCAGTAGTATCCCTAGATAGTATCCCTTTTAAAAATTGGTAAATAAATCATAATACACTTGTGATTGTGTAATTCCCATAAAAATATAATAAAAAATATAAAATAACAAAATGTATTAATAAAGATACAAGAAAATGATACATTCCAGTCGTGTGTATATATATATATATATATATATATACACTAATATAATAATACACACACACACACATGCATGTACATACAGTACATATACATATATACATAAATACATACATGTGTGTGTGTGTATAACTGGTAAACAAATAAATAAATATACATTAATTAAAATATAAAGACTATTAACTCATGATTTTCTCTGAACATTTTGTGCAATCCCTGTTACATTTAAAACATTTTGATATTGGAAGTTACAGTCCCAAAACCCACATCAAATCAGACATGATACATGATGAAGAGAGATAATTCAGCCTTTAGAGAAGCAAAAACGTCTGCTACAGCTCATTTCCAGCGGTTATTTCAGACTGGAGCGCAGCGGCTCTGATATAAGGTCAAGTGTAATGAGTGCCTGTGCTTAGAAAGCCTGCCGTCAGCGTTCGTCTGCTCCGGGAAGAAGGGCGAGTGAGCGAGAGAAACCAGTCTGCTGAGCAGCGAGGAGTTTCATTCACAAAACCAGGCGCCTCTTCAGTCATGGCATGATTTCCATACGTGACTCACGGCTGGAGCTGAAAGCATCCTTTACCCAGAGTGCACTGCAGCATCCCAATTACATTCCAGCAGCTCTTCAATGCAGCACTCACATCTACAGCACATACGCTTTATCTGAACGAAGAACGATATTCATTTGAATTTGTCTCCAGAAGACGTCTCTGTTTTCACGCGGACTGTAAATGTTTCTGAAGAAGCATCGGGCTCGTCCTCAGTTCTTCAGTGGTTTATGAAGGCGACGTTCAGCACCAAGGACAGCAGCCAAACAAGGAAATGCTTCCATTATTGTTAGAAAACAATATAAAGCTTGATTTGAACAGGTTATTTGGCTCAAATAAATTTCTTTTCATAATACACATTGTTTCAAAGCATAGTCATTGTTTAAAAAGAATAACTAACAAACTCAAATCAAAGGAGACCGTGACAAAAACTCCTTAAGATGTTTAAGTAGATGAGGAAGAAACCAATATGCCTCTATAAGCCTATTTAACCCTGTAAAGGCTGATATATGAAATAATATTCTTCCATTTAAAAAAAAAAAAGGAACGGTTTATTGAAGTTTTAGACAAAATAATTAAAAATAATCACTTTGCATGTGTTTTTTTGTCTGATGCATCAGGCTTTTATGGCTCATATAGCCTGATATAGTGAGAATATGAAGTAAAAACAGCTCAATTTTATTCAGAAATATGCCATTTGCAGCAGATGCTGATATTTCTATCATGAAATTCAGATATTTGTAATGTAAATCAATGAGATCTTCATAACAGTACAGCAGATACTGACATAAAATAATCTAAATATCAGCGGTCGCTCTGTGTCTCCAGTAATATGTCTTAGTAAGATGAGATTGAAATGATCCAAACATATAATGCTGATTGAGAGATGAAGGAATAAAGGCTCCTCAGAAGATGTGAGATGAAGATCATTCCTCCGCTGAGGAACAGTGAAAGTAAAGCTTCTGGAAACAAACGCTCCTCAAAAGATCCTGATGATCAGATTTGAGACGCACTGATTTTTCTAAAAAATGATTGATGGAGAATCAAGTAAAGCTGAGCTGCTTCAGTCCAGCAAGTGTTCATCTGGAAATATGACTGCAGTTATTCTGACGTTTACTTGAGAAAAATCAGTCAAGATTTGACAGCAGAAAGACACATGAAGCAGCACTAAAAGAGCTTTTACTGGATAAAACACTCTAAACTATCAATCAGACGACAGAAGGCATGCAGTAGATTGAGAATGAAACAGGTTTAACAGCAACACTTTGATCATTTAGAGGCTTTGCATATCAGATATGATACAGTAGGTTTATAGGGTTAATCACACTTATACAGTGCATCCATGTATTCACACACACACACACACACACACACACACACACGTTTAAACAGATGTAATCCAGCCAGAATGCACAAAATTAATTTAGTGTTTACTTAAGATTAAAATGACCTCTAAAAAAACAGAATCCATGCAAAATCACAGTGAGTTTGTTATTTACTCTGAAACAGAATACGCTTTGAATAAATGTTGGTTGTATCACTCAGTTTCAGTGATCTTAACAGTAAACCAACTTTTTTGGAGAAAAAAAGTGTGCTAAATATTAATACAAATTCTCAGAAAATACATAATGCATCTTAGAAAAGAATAACTTAGTGAAAGCATGACACTGTATATTGATTTCAATGAATGCAAAATGTAGTTAGAATTATTGTATATAACTTTCAGATGCAATGCTGATGAATGTGGACATGCACATAAACTCATGTTCAAATACCAAACACTTAGAAATAAAAAGGAAATGCATGGGTTAATAAAGTGTATATATTTTGAATGCAAAGCAAGTATAAATCACAGAAATTTGAATTGACAGAAATTATTCAAATTTAAAACAGTAGATGTTTAAAACCAACATGCAAAAGCACTGCTAGAGGAATCCAGCATTAAAATGTGCATTAACATAACCCATGTGTTTCAGTGCTGGTTCTGTTGCTCATTAGCACATTTAATCAAACAGACTTTGCACTACATGCAGTTCATTTGTGTAAACCCTAAACCGAAGTGCTGGTAGCAGCAGCAGTTTTTAACAACATGAAGCAGCTCTTTGAGAACGGAGAGAATTGCAGCAGAGGCTGTAACAGCGAGAGTGTAACATCAAAATGAAAGAGACTAATTTACAAAGCTCCCCTCTCTTTTTTGCACTTGGATAATTCGTGTTGCATTACTCAGAGAAAGATAAGAAGAAGAAGAAAACGTCGTCATGCCAACTGGCTGCTCTACCATTACAATGTTTGGACTAAAGAGGAGTTTTCACACAGAATATTAGATTTTTACATTCTCTGACGAACATAAAAGCAGCGTTTGTCTCTGCAAAACATCACCAACATACGGTGCGTCTTCCTTTCTCTGGATAAAAGCATCTACAAAATGCATAAATGTACGTCTGTGGGATGATCTGGTCCAGCAGGTGAAAATGGTGCATCTAGATATTTAACAGAATAGTACGACTTGAAACTAATGTCTAAATAACTCCTTGAATTAAAAATGAAGTATCTTCTGCTCAGCAAGGCTGCATTTATTTGGTCAAAAAATACAGCAAAAATTATGAAATATTATTACAATTTAAAACAGATGTTTTCTATGTGAATATCTGTTAAACTGTAATTTATTTCTGTGATCAAAACTGTATTTTCAGCATCATTACTCCAGTCTTCAGTGTCACATGATCTTCAGAAATCATTCTAATATGCTGATTTACTGCTCAAGAAACATTTCTGATTATTATCAATGTTGAAAACAGTTGAAATCAGCATATTAGAATGATTTCTGAAGGATCATGTG
Organism: Tor tambroides; assembly: GCA_021397915.2. Lineage (NCBI taxonomy): Eukaryota > Metazoa > Chordata > Actinopteri > Cypriniformes > Cyprinidae > Tor > Tor tambroides. The sequence continues at coordinate 2,350 of JAFVLL020023048.1, read as the reverse complement.
ACTCTGAAGACTGGAGTAATGATGCTGAAAATACAGCTTTGATCACAGAAATAAATTACAGTTTAACACATATTCACATAGAAAACAGCTATTTTAAATTATAATAATATTTCACATTTTTTTACTGTATTTTTGATCAAATAAATGCAGCCTTGGTGAGCAGAAGAGACTGCAAGTTACATGTCCAAAAACAATCACTACCTTCCACACAAAGCCAGTTCAAACACCCCAGGGTTTGTCTGTACTACGGTATTCACTTCATTTACAGTGTCAAAGGGAAGATTTAATCTCAAATTACTCTTGCTTATCATTAGAGGACTAAAAAAAGGCCACGGCATGAGAGATGGAGCCCATAAAAACCCAGCGATGGACCAGGATGGATGAACCTCTGGGTTTATTTAAAGAAGTCTTTTCTGTCATCAATTTCCCACAGATACCAGTGCTTTCATGTGCTTTTATGAATCATTCTCTCTGCTCGGAGCCGGACATGATGAAAGCAGATGAGTTTCAGCGCAGGAACATCATTCAGCTCCGTGATTCCTGGACGAGAGTCTCCAGAACCGTTTAGTATGAATTATCTAGCAGGGATCTCCACAACTACTGAAATCCACTAGTCTGTGGCTAATCTAACTGACTAGGAAACCCTGGATAACCACACAGGTTTAGAGCCACTAAAAACACAAATCAGCTGGATGATCAAGGGCTGGGTGAAAACGCAAGTTTTGACAATAATTGACAAATATTTTCCCATTTGCTTTGGAAAAGTTTTAAAAAGGTGTTTTTGGTTATAAGGTGTATTGTTACAAAATACACACTGTTTACTGCAAAATCAACACTATGCATCAGTGTTATTTTAGTATCACTAAATATTTTTTTTATTATTTTAAATATTTTTTATTAATATTTATTAATTTATTATAATAACATTTATTAATTTTAGTTAAAGGTTGGGTTTTTTGTTGCTTTTTTTGTTTTAATATACAGTCTATATAGTTTTAATTCATTTTATTTTAGTTTTTGTTTTTTATTTTAATACATCAAGTTAAACTAAATGAAAATAAGAAAAGTTACCTTGGTAACTAGCTGAAATTATTTTATTTTATTTTATTTTATTTTATTTGCATGGCTGCTCTTGTTTATTATATTTCTAGTAACATTTTTTATAATAACCTTTAGTATCTTTTATTTTATTCCAATTAATGTTTTTTTTTTCCCAAGTAAAGGGGAACTAAAAAACTAAAACAACTAAAACTTTAACTCCGATTAAAGTAAAAACTGAAAAATTAAATCTAATTCAAAATAATAAGAAAAATAACAAAAACTCTCATAGTTTATTAATGAAACATTTCTGTAAAACTAGTCAAGCCCTTACTAATCCATCTCCATGATTTAACGATTTTAACCAGGTAATGCATTGTTAGAATGTTGTTGAATTGACTAGAATTGATCGTGAAATTAAAGTAAATCAGAGCAGAAGTGTTTCTCTGGCTGTGCAGTAGTGACTACTGAAACAGAACAGATCTTCCCGTTTGTTTCTTCAGTCAAACGTGAGCGCAGTCGAGTCTCCAGCCTGAAAATCAATCAGATCTGAGGGAATATTCATGCAGGAGTCTTATGATCCATCACACACACACACTGATCATCTCAGCCGTCTTACACCATCCCATCATGCATCACACCGTGACGGATTCTCTAAACCACCCTCACTTTAACCTTTCTCAGCTAGTTCTTCTGTTCATACTCCATCTGATTCCTTCTGAAGTTATTGCAGATTGTCTTTAAAGTATTTATGAATGTGCCTAAACATACTTATTTTCTCAATCTCACTTCTCCTCAGAATCAGTCAAATAACTGTAAATAGCAAGAGAAATCACAAATGAATCGATGTGCATGCAGGTCCAATAGACTGAGGCCAGTCCACTATATACTGATAACTACACTTTAACAATAAGTTAAAACTATGCATTTCAATTAGTGATATACTGCATTGCTGTCACATGATCTTGCATGTTTTGAACTGTAAGCGGCATCTAGTTATTATTTCTGATATAAACAGTTATTTTGCATTGACAATTATTTTATTTATTTATTTATTTTGCTAAATTCATGGGAGTCTGAACAAATAGGTCAATAAATCAAAAGTGCATTACTGTTTTTTTCCAGGAGTAATGGCAATATGATAAGACACCTACCAACCAACCAAACAAACAAAATTTGGATTTTTAAAGACGCCTGTGTTTAGTATTGTTAAAAAAAAAATAGTATAGTAATAGTATAGTATTGTAAAAAAAAAAAAAATAATAAAAAAAAAAAAAAAAAATAATAATAATAATAATAATAATAATATACA